>CACKRE030005198.1:283053-298242 GCA_902602495.3 Ectocarpus sp. CCAP 1310/34
GGGGCAGGCGTAACCATGCAGCAGTATAGCGAGCGCTCGGACACGGGTAGGGTCGTTGTGGAATTGCAATTTTGGGGTACACCGTCATCTGCTCTCGGCGGGCTGCTCTAAAATACGCACGGATAACTATCACCATATGTATTTCGTGTGAAAGTACCGGTACACCTTTGTCCCGCTTCTCGCCATGGGAAGAAACACCAGGTTCCACAAAATACTGCCAGCCATGGTGTAGGTGGGGGGTGGAGGGCGCTTGGGAACGACCGTAAACCTCGATTTTCCGCGGGCGTTGCACGCGTGATCATGAAAATGAAAACGATCAAGCAGGTGGCGTGTTCATCGGAGGGGGCGGCGCATCTGCTGGACGCCGGCGTGGTGAAGAGGCTCTCGGAGAGCGAGAGCATGGCGAGGGCGAGCCAGATCGCGGGGCAGGCCTCGAAGCTGGGCGCGCTGGGCGCCACCCGCAGCGATGTGAGAGGGCGCGCAAGCGTTGCTGGCAGGGTCCGGGTTGCAAGCAAGCAGAAAAAGGAATGTAGCTTGGGGATGGTTTGGGTAGGTTTTCGTGGATCACGAAAGGTTGCACCAGAGTTGTTTCTTCGTCGTAATTGGTGCGAATCCTATGTACTTGTTGTCTTGTTGTTGGAGTTTTGTGGCATGAGAAGGCCATCACCCCTCCGTTCCGTAGGGGACGCACGTGTTGTTTTCGTGTGTTTTACATCTTGCTTACCAGTCCCTATCATGCATGAGATCTCAGCCTGTTGTCACCTCTCGTGTTTTGTTTCTTGTCTCTTTTTTCTCCGCCAGTCGTCGTCATTGTCGCTGCAGCTCTTAGCGCCTCATGTTGCTGCTACTTTATCGCTTTCTTCATACCCACGTTGTCCAACAAGCGCACGCTTTCGTCGTCCCCCGCCGCCCCTACACGCCCCCCCTACACCGTGCCGACGGCCTTACAGCAACGCCGACAAGTGATCATGTTTTTTCGGGTGTAGCACTTTTGTCGAAACTACGATCCACATCATCCAAGAATCGCATGCTCTCACCATTCCCACCGCTCCTACACGCCCCCCCTACACCGTCCCGACGGCGCTATCATACCACACAACAGTCGACGGCAGTCTTCCAGCCGGACGGGCCGGAGTCCCTCCGGCTGCTGGTGGTTCCGTCGCTCCTACTCCTCCAGGGGATGCTTTCCTCCCTGCCAAACAACGTGCTCTTGGCCGACCAGGCCGCGTCGCTGCTGTCCCGCCACGCCCAGCTGGTCAAGCACGTGCTGCTGTTCAAGGAGTCATCGTTGGGCGCGCTCGACGCCATGTCGGCGGTGCTGGCCGTGCTGGCCCACGTGTCCAAGCCGCCATTGCAGGTGTGTTGCGCGGTCGTTTTCCGTACAGGTCACTCCATCACGAATAGCAGTTGTTGGAGAATAATGCTGGTAGATCTGCCGATGGTTCTGTTGTTGCAGCGGTGCGCTTGCGCGTTTGTGTATCTCAACAAGCTATGGATGGTTGCATTGTGTTACTATGGAGTATTTTGTTGAGCCTGCGTCGGCTACGCTAGCCGACTGACTAATGGCAAGACGTAGTCGGTGTCAAAGTGTTTGGTGATTTGCACTCAACTACTATATCCTGCCGCTCACCGGCGCGTCCCATCAGACCTCCTACGTGCAGCGTTTGCCTTTTGGGGTAGGTTCCGTGTATGTATCTGCTATCCGCTCAAAGTTTTGAGTGCGGCGTGGAGATGGGAGTACGGTGTCGGCTGTTTCGATGTGGTAGACCGTGCCTTGTGTGAAGCCGTGCTGTGGGGTGTGGAGTTGTGTTGACCCTACAGATGGCCAAGAGGACGATGTGGTGTTCTCAGGTACTGAAGACCAGTCCAAGGAGTCGAAGCTGATAGCGCCGTTTGGTAC
Organism: Ectocarpus sp. CCAP 1310/34; assembly: GCA_902602495.3. NCBI lineage: Eukaryota > Phaeophyceae > Ectocarpales > Ectocarpaceae > Ectocarpus > Ectocarpus sp. CCAP 1310/34. The sequence continues at coordinate 284,954 of CACKRE030005198.1, forward strand.
GAGGTGATGGTGCAAGTGGCGAGTTGTTGAAACGGTTGAGAAGCGCGGCGCCAGTCTTATCAGCAGCTTTTCCTCTAGTGGAGACACCCGTTGTGCGTTGATCAGGGACCTTGTCTACGTCCAGCCCATCCCTCCTTCCTTGCTGTCCGAAAACCTTTCGAGAAGACTTCTTTCGATTACTCTACCGTGATCCCCACCCACCCAAACCGACTGCTACATTTATTTTCTTCCCCGTTTCCTGTTTCTCCAAGTACCTTCGGGTCGTTTTCCCTGTCTTACCCTGTCCTCGCTTTCGTACTACTACCACATTCGTTCTTGGCATCTCGACAAACGCCTTCTAGGGGGTGCTAGACCGCACTCCAGGCACAGAAGTTGCCCGCGGTTGGCGCGATCTTGCTGAACGAGCCCTGGTTGCGTTCGGCGGCAATCCTTTGCCTCAAGGCGCGGGGGTCGGCGGAGGGGGCGACGGCGGGTGGTGGGGGGGCGTGCAGCCGCTGACGCATGGAGAGCGATCCATGGCAAACGTGAGTGTGAGTGTGTGTGTGTGTGTTTGTGCTCCTTTTTACCGCTTGTAAGCTGGTCTAGTCTGGTCTAGTCTAGTCTGTTGTTGCGACACGACTGCTGGGAGAAGTACAGAACGCAACCGGCAGTCTGGGTCGTTTAGCCGTCGAAAACGTTTCGTGTGGGGTTTGTACCTTGAACGTGGCGTGTCGACGACATCGACCATAGGATGTCGTTCGAGGTCCGAGACCGAGCACAGACCCTTGCCTTGCCTGGAACGCGATGTTGACGACGGCCTATGCTTCAAAGCCTGACCTGTGCCCCCCCCCGCTGTGTGCCCATTTTCCGCCATCATTTCCGCACACCCTGCATATTAATACCTATCCAATCCCCTACGCGCCGAACCAATCCAAATTTGTCCCATTCATTTGTGTTTTCGTGTGGTGTGTGTGTGTGTGTGTGTGTGTTTTCTCAGGAGCGTTGCCGAGCCCCTCCCGGGGGCCCGTCGGAGTGGAACGCTTTCGACACCGCCAAGCTCGAGGCCAGCCAGAGGGCTCTCGCCCACGCGGTAGACGTGCTCAGGTGCCAGGCCGCCGCCGCAGCAGCAGCGGCAGCAACGGCAGCGGCCGGCGGTACTCCCCCGGGCCCGCCGGCGGCGGTGGCGGTGTCCCGGCTCGCCGTTAGCCCCGAGGGGCTGTGCGTGGCGTTGAGAGCGTGCGTAGAGAACGGGGGTGGCGGCGGTGGGGTCGGGGGCGCCGCAGGCGGAGGGGGGCGAACACTGGGCCTTGGGGTGGGGGGGGGTCATCGGGCTGACGCGTTGGGGGCGGGGGCTTCGAACGGGTGAGCCAAGCAAGACAATCGCGAGTTTTGTTTGTCCAGCGTCGCGGTGGTTTCATTCTAGTCGTTGTTGCTGCCGGCATCGGGTGTTTCGTGGTGTGCATGTACTGTGTTACGAAGGTGATAAGTCCGTTCGGTTCGGACTCCAGCCGTCTTTCTGGGCTTGTGAACGGTCAACTGGATGCGTTTCTACATAGGTCCGTGCTACGATGATGGCATTGCGTGTGTGCTTGCCGCCGCCGCCGCCGCCGCCGCCGCCGCCGCCGCTGCTACTGCTCCCCAGCAACTGCAAAAAGCGGCAGCTGGTTGGCGGTTCTCTCTCCGATTGAGCCTGTTTTCGTGCCCTCAGATCCCGATCCAGTGAAGGGTTGTCGTGCCCTCAGATACCGGCGGCGACCACAGCACCACATCGCGTACGGTTGTTGTTCTCGCCCTCCCACGCCACGCCACGCCGCGCCACGCCACACGTTAACAAGGTGAAAACGTCCGTCCCTTCCCTCTGGCTTCGTCGTGGTGTCGATTACGTTATTACAACCAACACCACCAACGTTGGCGTTTTTGGTCGATCTCCCAGTGCGGCGGGCGGTAGCGGGAACGCGCGTCTCTTGAGGGGCCTGCCGTATGTAGTGGAAGGTCTGCTGGCGGCGCTGCTGGTGCTCGTGGACGCCGGTTCCGAAGAGGGGAGAAGCCAGCTGGCGGCCTACCGGGTGAGTCATGACTCATGAGTCATACCAGGAACGTGAAAGAAGCATAAGAGCGAGAGAGACAGAGAGATGTAGCCTGCATACTTCTTAGCCATGTAATCTACGTGTGATAGGCTTCTTGTTTTGATTTCTGAGCAGTTCTCATAGTGCAACCGAGTTGGATTGTCTCTCTGTTATCCGAGTTTGTTTGGTTTTTTGCTCCGCATGTGTGCGTGTGTTGCTTGTTTTGGTTCGTGCCCTCACTCTTGTTGCCTCTGTTTTTGGCATGGACCCCGCTGACCGGCTGAGCAACGAAGATGTAGGTTTGTGTCAGCATCAGCGTGATGGTAGCTCTTGATATGTGTGTTTTGGGGGGAAATGGGGGTGTTCCAGTAGAGCTGGGGGCAAGGGAGAGGCGGTGCATCGATGTGTCTGCAATAGCAACGCTACCGCTGGGTGCCACGCCCGCATGTTTTGTGCAGTTTTTCGACGTGGACCTCTGGTTTGTTTTGCAGATCGTAAATGGCACGGTGGTGCTTTTGCGATCGTCACAGACCCCTTGACAAGGCCTGATATTTTGGGGCGTGGAAGAGAACTGGAAGGAGCATGTTGTCATGGGTGCCACCGCCCTTCTCCGTATATGCACACGACCTTGCAATCTATGACACCTCCCCCCTCCTGAATCTTCTGTGTTGTTTTCTGTCCAACTCTCTGATCCGCTTCTCTCGTTCCCTCCCTTTCGCTGTTGTCCCTGAAAAAAAAAACTGAAAAAAACCTGACCACCCCCAAAAACTGGTCGGACCCGGCGCGATCGACGCGAACCAACGAACGTTGGTCGACAACCGAGCAGAAAGGGCTCGTGCCGACTCTCACGGAGCTGCTGCAGGACACCTCCAGGGACCCCTTCGTGCTGCGGGCGGCGCGGACGCTGATTGGTCGGGTGTCCGCGCGGGAAAGCTTGGTCACATCTGGCTCGATGGACGTGGCTTGATAACAGCAACAAACAGCGCTACGATACCACGGTTCCACGGCAGTTTTTAAAAAGACACACGCGCTTGATATTCTCACGAGGCAACCGAACACGGCAGGCGCGATCGCGAGGAGATTTCTAGGTGTAGACCTTGGTTCGGTTGGGGTCACCGATGGAAGTTTTGTTTTCGGGGGAGGCGGAGAATTTTTCGAAGAGCGAGCGGCATGTCATCCCCCAAGTCTCGCAGCGGATTACTTTAGCGAAACGGCGACTTTTTCTCTCGTGTGTTTGTGGGGGTGGACTGCGCTTTAGAGCGGTCGTTGTTCGGCATGGCGTTGACGTTTTTTCTTTGTTTTTGTCGTTTTTATTGTCTCGTTGTCTGGTGACTCGCATGACACCTGTGTGGGGTGGGTACACGTACTTGCTTAGCGTTTGTTCCAGCGTTCCCAGGTGCGGGTGGGCTTGTTTTCTGTCTCTGCAAGAGAACGGGTGTCGGAACTCGGCCCCGTGAAAGTAATCTGGTTGTTTTCACGATTGTGTTGGGACTCTTCTACGAAAAAACAAGACAAGCGCGACAGCGTCAATGCAGAGAAGGGGTAGAATCTGACGCAACTTAGAGCAAGGTGGGCAGGGCTGTGGCAGGGCGTAATTGTAGGTTAGGGTAGTACCCCCCCCACCCCCCACTATCTACGCTCACTCTCGTACTAGACTATACCTTTTTTTGACGTGCCTTATTTCTGGGATGGCTCGCTCCTGAAACTAATGTAGCTGTGTTCCTCTTGAACCCTGGGGTTGGATTGATTACTGTAACTGGAGGTGTGGGTTTGTACGGGCGACAGAAGTAGGTGTGGCTTTTTGTTTGCCTCTGCTTGGTTGAGTTGATTGCGACTGAGACGGCTCGTGACGCCGCCGCGTTGTATCTGTTGGCAGGAAAGCTCCAGGCGCGTTTTGTTCACCAAGATTAATATTTTCGAGGACGGCTGACTGCGTTGAGAGATGGACAGCGCCTGCTGCATTCTCTTTTGGGACCCGACCGTCCCATGAACCGAGACAGAGGAGATGCAGCGAACGTCACCGTATCTAGCGCGGTTTACAAGAAACGCGAAAACCATGGCATGAGATGCATGCGAGGACGAAAGAACCCTCCGCCCAAATCGATACCGACGCTGACGCAACATCGCTTGTTGCGAGTATAGGCCGTGTCCGCGCAAGAGGGCATTTTATATATGTTGAACCCGCTGCACACACACGCGTCGCTGCCTCCAATATCGAGTCAATTGTATCTCCCCGCACGAGTTGGCCAGTGGTGAGACAGGTGCAAACACAGATGCACAAGAACGCTCAACAAGTCGTCTCTTTTGAAGAGATGCAGCCAGCGTCGGTGGTAGACCCAGGCGCCCTCAGCGTAGTAGGTTGGGATGGCAAGAACACATGGATTGGTAGCGAACGTGTAAGCGGCTAAGAAGACGGCAGTCAGTCATGCATCCCCCTCCTCGTTCACGCGTGTGCTGGCTAGCCCTGCCTCCCTCTTCTGTTGCTTTGTCGACATGAAAAAAACGATTCTAAGGACCTCCGCGCAGCAACCCACTGCTCCTTACGCTTGTGCTCCCAGAGGCATCTAGTCTATGTAGGCACGCATACACACAAGCAAGCATGCAAACAGACAGACGGAATGAGCACTGAGGTAAGTATCTTGTCCAGTGGCTCATGATGGGATCGCTGGCTGTCGGACGGCAGAAAGGCGAAAGCCAGCCATTCGGCCCCTGTCGCCTACGCGTGTGCTGGCTGGCCTCCTCCCCTCTGCTACTCAGTGAAACGATTCTCGTGACCCCCTCGCAGCACCTCCGGCTCCTTACTGTTCAAGGTCCACGGGGCATCCATGTACTGTAGTAGTCTAGGCATACACACAAGCAAGCATGCAGACTGACAGATAGACGGAGACACGAGCAGGGCGCAAAACTCCTGGCGCTACCGCGACGAAACCTCCGACTGCTGGGTCGAGACGCGAACGACCTCATGAGGCGAAGAAGGAGCAGGCCAGCCAGACTGATTGAAGGACGACCGTCCTTGCGGTACATACAAGCAGTGGCGGCATACCGCTCCAGGGCTGGTCCTGCCACTGATCGGAGGACGACCAAAGTGCGGTACATAAGCAGTATACCACCACTTTAGTCTGCTCCTGCCAATGATGGGAGGGTTACGACCAAACGTGCCTTAGGCCTGCTCCTGCCCCAGACGGTGCCCTGCAACGCTTCCCCCGAGACGCATCTCGGCCTCCCGCCTGGACTTCCGGTCGGGGTCTTCGAAGTCCCCGGTACCGACGCCGACGCCGACACCGCCGCCGTCTACCTCCATCGAGAGCGGAGAAGGGGGGGTCCCGTGCCCCCCGCCCCCCGGGGTGAGGATGGTGAGGCGGTCGCCCGCGTTGACCTTGACGGTGTTCTTGCCGCCCAGGCTGACCGAACGCCCGCTGTTGCCTCCGCCACCGCCGCGGAAACGCAGGAAGTTGAGCTGATGTTGTTGCGCGTTATTGATGGGGGGAGAGCAGCGCGGGGCGGGAGAAGGGCACGCGCGTAGAGGAAGGCAGGCGGTGGTGGTAAGATGAGAGGGGGTGTAGAGATTGTGGTCCGAGGCCAAGGTGGATGAGAGGCTTGCCGTTGTACACTGGCGTGCAATGTTTGTGTATTTTTCACACAGCCAGGCTTAGTGAGCGATGACGGCAGCACCATCGCATAAACCAAGTGTTTTGAGTTGGAGAAAAGTCGTACTCAAGAGGGGGAATGGAAGCGAAAAGAAAGACGGGAAAGGCTAACGCGAACACGCAAGGTAGGTGACGGACAAAAGTGACGGGCGTGTGTGTGCGGGTGGAGAAGGAAGCACCCTCCTCACAGTTGGTTCTTGAGTGAAACACCACGTTGCACGTGGCAGCTACTCCAGACAGCTTCACCCACCACCAAAATGGCCACACTACCAAAGCAACCCTGACTCGGACAAAAGCTAGGCCAACCTGCCACGCAAGCCTTGCCAAACACTTATCACAAGCAACCGTCTCCAAGAAGCATGCTCTGTGCTAAGCTATCTAATGGACTCACTCCCCGCTCCGCCGGCTGCCCTCCCGCCAACCCCCACGGACGGAAGGAGCGCCTCTCTGACAACACGCTGACGGTGAGCGGCTTCCGGAAGGTCATCGAGCGGGAGACGCCATCGCCGCCGGGCCTGGCGCCGCCGCCGCCGGAGCCTCGCCGCAGGCCGAAAGAGTTGAGGATTACCGGGTACCTGGTTGTTCGAAAAAAGTGGGATGAATGAACCGGGGGTTAAGCGCTATGTTCTTGTCGAACTCCAGATGTGTTTGCGCACATGCGCTACCGAGGAGTAGATTGCCGCAGAGCTAAACAAGTGTCTTGGAGGGAGGGAGGGAGGGAGGGTATACATAGCCACGCTGATTAGAGACCAGGTGGCCATAGGACGAACGTGTACGGATTTTCGCTCAAACGTAAGCGCGGAGGAGCTCTAAAACTTGGCACACACACCCCAGCCGCCGCCCGCACGTGCATGCAGGGCTCGACAACAAAAACCCATCCGCATACATGCTGCTAGTTGCGTTGCTGTGTGCAACGTTCCGTCTCACGTGTAAACCAACACCACACTTGACTCGGGGCACGAACACGTGTCACTCGATACAGACAGGTGTGAAACATGTGTAGATCTGTACAAAGCTACAGCAAGAGCCTACCTCCGTTCCAGTATCTCTGGGTCGGTGATGCGAGTGTTGGTCATGTGGGTGTGCACGCCACTGCACCCGGACCAGGTTGGGCCTGCCCCCGCCCCGCCGGCAATGGTCTCGTAGTACCTGACGTGCCATACGCCAAATCAAAAGGGGGAATGGGGTGCTGGTAATAAAAATGAAACTGCGGGGGGCAACGTATTCAGACCAGACACGCATACGGGGTCCGGAAACGACCAAAGCTCAGGAGAGAGAAAAAAGACAAGACCAAAACCAAAAAATGAGCGTCAGTACACCAGCAACAGCACCCGACACCCGGAAAAAAAACTGGCCCAGACCTTCTCCTCCACGCCATACTCAACCCCTCCCCCCGCTCTAGGAGAACCGCCTTAATACCGTTAGGGTGCGAGAGAACGCACGGGGGTGCGATCGATTTTAACTGATTTTGTTTCTGAGATTTTAGCGCCCCTCATCCCGTGGCCTCGTTCCCGAAGGTGAGGTTTACGTGCGGTATTACCAAACCGTGAATTCTCTTGCACCCCTAGGAAGCTCCAGCTTTGCAGCGCTTCGCTGCTCACCCCATGGCCTCGTCCCCGAACGTGAGGTTGTTCATGCACCCCTGGCTCGCCGCGCACGCCCGGAAACACTTGAGGATCACGTCGGTGACGCGCTGGGAGGTGAGCACGTTGCCGCCCACCACCGCCGCCGTCGGAGAAGGGTTCAGGAGACACCCCTCCGGGATGCGGATCTCGACGGGGGCAAGGCACCCCTGTGCGTCGTGTAGGGAAAAAAAAGGGAAAAACAAGCAAGCACGGAGAGGAGGGACGGGCGGACGCGAAAAGCCGACTGCTGCTGTTGGTGGTGTGGGGGGATGGTGAGGAAATTTATGGGTGGGGTGCCGGCTACGCCCGTCCCCACCGTCGCCGCCGCCGCTAGAGGGAGTTATTCACGCGGCGAAGAATATCGTTTCTTGACCCACAAGATGCATAAAAAAAGCCATGGAGACGACGTTGTCAGCCTTGCTTGGTCGTCTCTCCCCGACCGAAGAAGACACAGGGAAGGAAAAGTGACCGAGGCACCGCACGAAGCTCTCACTTGTTCCAACGAAAAAATACACCAAACCAGAAACAAGTACATACGGTAAACGAAAAATATGCCCGTACAAAACGGTGCGTGTTCTGTCGTCTTCCTTGAGTGCCCTGTCGCTAACCTGGTTGAGGGGGACGTCGGCGGCATCCCCGGGGAGCAGGCAGCGGAGGGCGTAGATCACGGCAGATGCCGTCACGGCGGGCGGGGCGTTGAGGTTGCCGAGGACCTCCGCGCCCTGTTGAGGGGGCCGAGACGCGACGCGAAGTGAGAGAAGGACCGGCAGCAGCAGCCACGGGGTGAACGGGGGGAGAGAGAGGCAAAGAGACAGAGACAAAGTCAGAGACAGAGGCAGAGAAGGGAAGATACGCAGGAATTGTCTGAGAAGCGCCTAATGGCAAACGCGAAAGCAGAAACATATAGCATACTAGTACGGAGGTCCAACGCGAGAACGAAACGATCAGTGGTAGACCAAAACAATAACAGCCAACACTGCAAAGCAAATCTTAATCCCGCCCCCCTTGAAGCTGGTGGTGCTTGTGTATCTAGATAGATTTTCTCACCGTCCCCTCGAAGTCGAAGAGAGCGGAGCGTGTGGTGCGGTCGATCGTGACCGCGAGGCGTATGGGCGTGCCGTCGTCCATAAAGTCCTCGGCATTCACCGTTCCCACCTATCGTGTGCGGTTGGACAACGATGTCACTCGTGTTCGAAACGTCGTAGTCCACATGGAACAGGTTGTTGTCCGTGTGCTGTCTTGGCTGCTGGCAGGGAGAGATGTTGATTGCAGTGGCGTGCTACAAGGGTGTCATGGAATGCAGACTGGCTTCGCGTTGCCATCTGCATTGAGACAGGAAGCCCTCGAACGAGCAACACTGAAGACTGCTGCCTCACCTCGGCAAGACCCATCTGCAGCGAGAAGTCCACGAGCATGTGCCGTACAGCCGCCTCTGCGTTTTCCTAGCGTTGGCGAGAGTGGAAGGTTTGCGGCGAGGGGGAAAAGGGGACGAAATGGTGACGAAAGTCTGCCTCTGGGGCTGAGAAGGTGCCTCGTGTATAAGTTGCAATTTAAGTCGTGTTGCTGAACATGATGCTTTGCCGGTGGTGGTGGCTACCATGGCGTCGACACCAGTCAGTGCTGCTGTACGTGTCCCGCGGTACCTCTGCTGTTGTAGTAGTTTACGCTGCTAGAACCTTTCAAGCGAGGCCTAACGAACGAGCATGTCCTACACCTACTATATGGAACAGCAGCAGCACCAGAAGCGGCGAGGAATGCAGTATTGATAGAAGCATGAGCAGGAGCACGCGCACCTGTATGTGGCCCATGTATGCGGAGACGACGTCGATGCCGTACTCGGAAACCAGTCCTTGAAGGAGGGCCACGCCGCGGGTGTTCGCTGCCACCTGCGTTTGATTTCGTTCCATTTCGCGCGGCATGACATGCGGAAACAATACAACGAAAGATTTGGGCATGACACGCACACGCTCGTCGTAGTGGTTGCATGTGGAAATCGTGCGCGCAGAAGAAAACCGTGCTCGAAGCCAGATGATTAAAAAGATAAGACTGAGAGCTGTTTTCCGTATTGACGTATGCATACAACGTGCTACAGAGCAACAGCTACTATACGGTAGAACGACGACGACGACGACGACGACAACTACTGCTGCAATAACAACAACACCGACGACAACAGCGCGTTTCTTCTGCCACCCTGTTCCTCCACGTTTTGGGATACGGGCGGGCGCACTACATACCTCCGGAAACAAGAAAACAACCCCCCCCCCCCCCCCCCCCCCCCCCCCCCCCCCCCCCCCCCCCCCCCCCCCNGCGAACCGATAGAAGCACCCCATCGGCATCTTTCATGTACATAACATAGCCTCTTCCATCCTAATTGCTTCTTATATTTTCTATTATATTCGATCCGATTCGATTTGCACACCTGCGCCCTGAGATCGCTGAGGTTGTCCTGCAGGTTTCTCGTGCCGCTGCAGGCAGGGTCCCCCCGCTCCCCGGGCGCGTGCAGCAGATCCGACACGCCTTTCTCGTCGAACACCCCCATCGTCACCAGCTTAAAGGCCACGATCGCCGCGCCTTCCTGTTGAAATATTGATGGGGATTGTTTTTCACGTCAAACGGCGAGTATATGTGTTTTTTAGCCACCCGTCTCTGTGATGTATGACCGTCCGTGGCGGATTCTTAACCCGGAGCCCAAGCGGGAACCCTTCGGGGACACAGCACTCAAATGCCTATTCACCGCACCGTGGTCGTCACTATTATCCGCTGCATAAAACGCGAGTGGGAAAGCTTGGTCTAGCACGGTGGTGTGATGCGGTACGCTGTTTGATATTCTGCTGTGTGATGCATCTCCTCGGCCTCTGACTTCTCTTGCTGTACACACATCTCCCCAGTCCTGGTTCCCTTGTTGATAAAACTGCACATCATAGCCTAGTACTGGAAACAAATGCTGACTCGGCTTCAGCACAGAACATGTCTCCAGTGCATTTGAGGACACTTCCCATACTCAAGACATCTCTCCGGCCGAGACATCACGAAAAATTACTTCTTGCCAGTGATATGGATCAGGCACCGGAATCAGAAAGTATTAAACTAGGAAACCGTCAAAATATAGTTCAATGCGTGCCGAGGATAACCCGTCCAGGGGTCATGGGCCAAACACCAAAATTGAGCCCACAGTAGTGCCTCTGACCGCAGTGCCCCCTTCCCACCATTGTGAAACATAGCCTGGGCCAGCGACAACCCGGAAGGCATACATATCGCTTCGTCCCGGCATTGTAGGGATGCGAGGTCAACGGTCCAACGACTACGGCATGCGTTTACGTGAGTACACCCCCTGCCTCCCCGTATCACGCAGATAGTGTACCTCTTCCAGGGTCTTGGAGAGCGGCGGCATGGACCCCGGGGCAATGCCGCCGACGTCGGCGTGGTGGCCCCTGGATGCAACGAAGAACGCCGGCCCCGTGCCATCTGCCTGGCCTTCCATGAAGACCGGTGTGATGACCGTCATGTCCGGCAGGTGGCTGAGGAAAGCGGTAGGTGCAATGGAGGAGAGAGAGACAAGGAGAAGGAATTAGGGGCGGAGGTAAAAGACGCCCCGAGGCGAGGATGAGGTCTTAGTTTCTGTCACTGTTACTGCTGCCCCGTGTGTGTTGTGGTAGTGTCTACCACTAAATTGTTGCCTTTCGTCCCGAACATGATCCACCGATATGTTTGGTAGCGTGGTGGGGGGGTGGGGGGAGGGGGGGCGTCGCACGAAGGTTAATGACCCCGTCCTTCGACCTAATCCTGAGATGAAGAAAAGCCCTATGTACTCACTCTCCTTGCAAACAACCAGACCAAAACAAACCCGCAAAAAAGAAGGCTATCTAGTTACGCGTGTACGGCACAGGCACAAGAAACGCACCTCCTTAACACGGCAGTCAATAAAGCACTTCTGCCCCACTGTCCCACCGCTACAGCAGGCAGGGACCGCAGGAGTGGGTCCAGCCCCCCCCTCCTACGTGACCCCGGTTGGGTCGTCTAGCTGGTAGAGGTGGAGGATAGGGGCCAGAGGGGCAGACGACAGAGTCCAATGATGGGAGGGAAAAAAAAAAAGTACCTTTATCCTTCGCCCTTACCTCCCCCCGGCGAGCTGCGGGTGGTTGGAGAGGAGCACATCGCCCGCCTTGAGGTTTGACCCCCAGTGCCGCACTTGGTACCTTGGCAATTGGTGGCGGTTGTTTGTTTTTTTCGTTGCGTGTTGGTCGTGTGCACCGGCGGCGGGTTGTAAGAAGGAGGAAATTGTGAAAAAGCCGCGGCGCGTTGTGGGTTTAAAACATGTTCGACACACGAGAACAAAAAAGGCTTCCTCCCACATGATGGGTGGGTTGGTGTGGTATCGTGCAGGCACAGAAAGTTTGCTTTCCTGGTGTAAAGCGAAATCACTGCTACCATCTCTAGTCTCCCTCCGTCAAGAATGCAGGTGTGTCTTGGCTAGAGCGCGTGTGCTGTACTACCGTAGATAGCTTCGAATCTTGTACCCTCGGATCTACCACTCTCACTCTTCCATCTTGGGGCTGAGCAACGCACGCCGCTTGTTCCGACGGCTTCGTGGCAAGACAAAACGGGGCCGCACAGAGCAACCAATCTATCTAGCCTATCTAGCAGACAACACACAACAGCATGAACCTTACCGGCCGTTCTTAGACTACTATCCTCTTTCCCGCTCTTCGTCTTCGCAATACACAGACGTTAGGTTGCCCCTTCCCCCGTACTGACGACACGCGAAGAAATACTACCCGCCCAACACGCACGTGCACACACACCTGACCGCCTCCTGCATGGCGCCGAGGTGCACGGGGAGATGAGGAGCGTTCGCAACGAGGCCGCCCGTCGAGTCGAACACGGCGCACGAGAAGTCCAGCCGCTCCTTGATGTTCACGCTGATCGAGGTGCGCTGCGTGTGTAGCGGTGCAGCGCCAAAGCAAGCAGCGTGTGCGGTGACAATGCGGGATGATACATAAGTTCTGGGGTCCCCACGCGGTGGTTCTGTGGACGAGAAACGCGGGTGCTTCTTTTTTATCCTTTCGACTGTCGAGAACGGTGTTGAAAGCCGGATCAAGATCAGCAACAACCCCTTTCCTCGACAGCGACAACGACAACAACAGCGCTAGTGAAAGTGAAAAGGGCAATGACACCACCAAGTTACTGTCCTACTCAAGCCCTGGAAGGTCCACACCATCGACATAAGTGCTTCCTCACAGGCACCGAAAAGCAGCACATCTAGGGGACCAACATCACACACAGGAAGCTCTCTTGCCCCTCTACCCGGCCATCCATCCATAGCCCAAGCAAACAGGCACGTCCGATGCATCTATATCTACCCCGTGCCGCACCTGCAGCGTGCGTCCCATCTGCTCAGCGATGCCCATGAATCGGTGCGCGAAGATCGACAGGTACACGGGGTCGAGCTCCCGCTTCACGCGCTTTCGCCCGCCGCCGCCGTCGCCGCCGCCGCTGCCATCGTCCCCCTCGGCGGCGACGTCTCCGACGTCGATGGCAACGTCCCCGAACGGCGAAACGGTAGCGGTGCAGCCGGGCTCGACCACTACAGTAGACACGTCTTGGATCAGGATCGCGGGGCCTTGTTTCACGGCGGCGTCGCGCCAAAAACGTTGCCAAGAATGCCAGGCGGGCGGGGGGCGGGCGGGCACGAGGGTGTTTGGTGAGTTGGCGACGGGGAAGGGGAGGCGGTTGCGCAGTATGTCTGCGCGTCCGTGTGTGTGGCAATCTGCCCTCACACCTACCTCCCCCTTTCTCCGATTCCGGCTCTCTCCCTTTCTCTCTCTCCCCCTCTCACCCACATTCACAAACACGCCTCCCTGTGCTTTCCGCCCGTCATTCTCCTCACTCCTGCGTACCCCATTGATGCCGATAGCCGATAGTTTCCTCCCCTCCCCCTCCACTTCTATCCCCCCCCCCCCCCCCCCCCC
>CACKRE030005199.1:29075-43465 GCA_902602495.3 Ectocarpus sp. CCAP 1310/34
GGGGGGGGGGGGGGGGGGGGGGGGGGGGGGGGGGGACGGGGGATGGAGGAGCTGGCGCTACGGGGTGTGAGGAGGGGATATGCGACCTCATGGAAATGGCCTCTGTCTTGCAGTCGCGCAGCTTGATGGAGAAGCAATTGGCAACAGTGCAAGGGTGCATGTGACGAAACACTCGTACCCCAATGCCAGACACTCTCGTCATCCCCGTCTTTTTGTCGCCGACTAGAAAAAAAAACAACAGATAGATTTGATTGACACGCCAAACGAAAAGATCGAACGCTCACGTAACTCCCTCCTCCTGTTCCCTTCTTCACGTGGAGCAAGGTCCAACGCGTGTTCATTTAAATTGACACGCACACACGGCATGCTCTCTGGAGAAGGTGTGCACCCTTCCTTTATTACTATTACTCTGTGATGAGGCAACGGCGTGATGATCGGGTGGTGGGTGCTGAATACTTACTAAATGCATTCAAACAACGAATGTTCGCCTGCCTCATCCCGTCGAACACGTAAAACAAGTAGCATACAATTCAACTCTACTTCAGTAGTAGTACGTCGTAGCACAGTAATTTTCCTCACTCACTCGCACTGACTGCTTGTTGTATGCTGTGCCTTTCTTTTTTTCCTCTGCAAAAGGGCGGGCTACCATGCAGCATCTTGTGTTTTTTATAAGGCGGCGCCCGACAGGAGAAGAGCTTTCTGCGGGATCTCCCAACGAGCACTCCGCACCATCAGACTACAGGAGTAATGTATCTCGGCGCGTTGTCCCCCAGTCAGTTTTGAGAAGCAAGTTGGCCGGGGGGGGAGGACGATGACGACACCGATGCCTGCCATGCCTGCCAAACTGCTGAGATTCCCAGAACAGCCACCTTCTCTGATTTATTCCATAGTCTAGACTATTATATATTTGGAGGCAATGGTGAAGCAGAGGCGGCAAGGATGTGCATGGGACGGGAGTTACCACGTAAAAATAGCTGCACGCGTTTCGTCTTGTGCGACGCTGGTGCGTAAGAGTTTAGAGCAGCGCCCCCCCCAAAATTTCAGTTTTCAAGTTTCACTTCACGTCCATTTTTTCCTTCTTGGGATCCATCAGGGATCCAGATAACGGTTCATTCGCATCCACCTACAAGCAAGCATGGAACTATTGGACGCAGACACGATATTGCATGCACGCCTGTACCCGGTTGAACATGTGTATATCCGTGCGTGGACCCACCAACAAACACCGACAAAATTAAGTGTTTTGGACGGGCTTACGACTGGCAATAAACATCGCACGACACGCGGAGCCACATTCCAAACGACACGCACGTGAAACCGCTGGTCAGGTTTCAACAGGGCAGGTGTCCGTTCTAGTACCGTAAGAGCATTACATATGTGCGGGCTTCCCGCCATCCATCTGCGACTGTTTGGTGGGTTCGAACACCGTTGGTTATCAACTCGCTTGCCATTGATTGTGCCTGCGGCCAGTTCCCCGTGGGTTCAAGTAAACCAAAAAACGCCGGTATACCGGCTGATCAAGACAAATCACATCCACTTGCGGGCTGCTTTGTAGACGGCAGCCTCGACATCAGACAAGCACCGATTTTCTCGGCTACCGACAAAACCCTCGAAAAGTGTACCGAAAAGAGCTCCGAAAAGAAAAATACAAAACCGGTCTGCTTCGCTTCTTCCGCGTGAGACACTAAACATCCACCGAAAAGTGGTGGCAAAGGCATCGTGGTTGAGCAATGCGTGGAGACGGGAAGGCAACAGCAAGGAGGTAGGTGCGTTCTCCCTATCTCCCTGTAACTTCTTCCAAAGGTCCTGCGATACAGCGCAGGTTACTGTTTTAAGCTAATTTACTGATACAAGACACCACGTTTGCTGCACGAACATGTGCCCCAAGAAGAAGCGTGCACTTTTGGCGCGCACGGTACCAACACAAGGCGTAGCAGGTAACTTGAGTTCGAACGAAGTGTGTTCGTCGTTAGTGGGCTTACCCCAGCTCTCTTTCTTCCCTTCGACTCGTCGTCGGTAGCAGAGCAGAGAGGAGAGCTCTCGCTTGAGCTTGTCACTATAATATCGCTACTAGCCCTGCTTTTCCAAATCCCAAGAAACGCTCCGCCACGATGCGATGGTGCACAACCTGCCAACAATACCCTCCCCATCTTACGTAGCGCGGCGCGGTACTCGAACACCGTGTGCCGACGACAATCCGTGAGCGCACGGGAATGCATAGCGCTGGGAGAAAGAACCACACAAGCGTGCGTGGTGGCAGAGAAGAACGACGCAGCAGCGACGAGTTGCGTTCAACATGCCCACGGGGAGAACCCTCAAATGCCGCTCGCACAACGTCCCCTGTGCCCCCGACGAAACAAACGCCAGACACGATACAGCCACAAGGCCAACAAAATAGCACCCCCAAAAGCGCACGTACCAGAAGAAAAAGTCTATATAAAGAGTTTTTGCAGCCGGGAAACGAATCAGCAGACCACCCATGCAAAGGAGAACAGACTGAGCGGTGGACGAAGGAACTGAAAAAACGAGAAAAACGAAACGTTACACAAGGTTCTAAGAAACATATGTACCACGTGAGGGCGCATCATCGCTATCGTTGGACGGCGGCCATCCAGACAACGAGCTCGAAAAACACGAGCGTGCAGTCAAGGACAACCCTAGTCCCACGGAAGCGGCAACCTTGCCGGGCCAAGGGACACAAGAAGGGCTCCACAAAACGTCAGCACCGGCACCGAAACCAAGAAAACCAAAAAAAAAACAGAAGCCCACGCGATCGTTAAAATACATCTTGTGGAGACATGCAACACCAACCACACCTGACCTGCTTTGCTCATATTTTTTTTCGTCCCTCCTCTCGTCTGTCTCTCTAGGGCTCCGTCCGTGTCAAGCACCCATCACATGAAGAGCTTCTTGAGACGGGTAAGGATGTTGTCGCCGCCGCCTCCCCCGATCCTCTGCGGCGCTTTGGATTCCGCCGCGTCTGCCCAGAACCCATCGTCCTCGCTCTCGTAGCTGCCGTCAACATCCTCCTCCGTCGAGTAGTCCGAGTCTCCGTTGTAGAACCACCCCCCATCTCTCAGCACCGACGTTGGCCTCCTGCGCCCGCGGGGCGTAGGCGGCGCAGACCTCGTCACCACCGGCGGCTGCCCGCGCTCGGGAGACTGGGGCGCGCTCGGGTAGACCTCCAGGAGCAGCTCCGTCTTAACCGCGGGCCGGCGAGGCTCCATGCCGGGCATCAACCAGTCCGCCAGCCCCGAGAACACTCCCGAGACCGACCGCGAATCGCTCCCTCCCCCTCCTCCTGCGCGGGTCGCGCCGCCGCCGGCGTCGCTATACCTCAGCCTGCGACGGGCCCCGCCACCCGGGGCCGCACTCTTGCCCCCCCCCTCTCCTTCCGTCGGAGCGGGACCCTCGCCCTCCGTGGGGGCCGGGCCTTCCGCCGCGGCATCGCCCGCCGGTCTAACCTCCGGGGTGTCCTCCGCCGCCACCGCCACCGCCACCGCCTCCGCGGCCGATCCCTTGGTGGGGGTTCTGGCCGATCCGGCACTGCCTACCACCGATTCCGGCTCTGCGCCCGAGTCTCCTCCGTTTTTCTCCCTGCCGGGGTCTCGTCCCGCGCCGGTTTCTTCCGAGTCGGACCCTACGGCGCTCCGTTGGCTCGTCGGCGAGAGCTGCAGGGCCGCGAGGGGGTGTCTTGGGGGGAGGTAACCCCCGCTGGACCGCACCACGGACTCCCCCAGCAACACCGAGTCTCCCGACTTCCCCGACCCTCCTCCCACCCTATCTGGGGAATCGACCCTGCTGGGCGATGGTGGGGGCTTGCCGTTCGTCGCAGTCCCACCATCCGCCCCCGGGAGCCCGCTCGCAGGCTGCACGAAACCTACGGGGGCGTTCTTTTTCGCTGCTGCTCCTGCTCCTCCTCCTCCGTTCGCGTTTCTGCCCCTGTGTCGCGACAGCGTCGACGGCGGCGAATATGATCTCCAACTCCACATCCATCTCGCTTCGTCCCCCCCCAGGTCTCCCCGGTGCGACGAGTTCCGCCCGCGTCGATGCAGCGGCAAGGCGTCTCTCACCGTCTGTTCCGGCGCGGTTCCGTTATCCCCCGCCGTGCCGGAGCTGAGGTAGTGTCGCCGGCCGCCCTCCCCGTGGGAGGACGAGGCTCGAAGGTTCCCGCTGAACCCTCCGAAGCTGCCCCCTCCTCCTCGCTCGCTACTCCACGGGGAAATGCAAACCGTCGAGTCTTCGTTGCTGCACGACCCTTCCGGCCCGGCGGCCTCGGCCCCCTTCACGTCGGCGGCGGCGTCCGCTCCGGCCTTCTTAAACTTGCCCAGCGCGCACGTTAACGCGTCTTCCCACTCTCGCCACTCCCGCCACTGCTGCTGCGTGTGAGCACTACTGCGGGGCTGTGCGCGCCCAAGACAAAAAAAAAAAGCGCATCAACAAGACGGGAGCATGAAAATTCAGGGGATATGCCAGCAGGAAGACAACCGAGGACATGGGGTTGGTTCGTGTCTTACGAAATAGGCTTCATCGTTGCAGCACTGCTGCGCCGCAATCAAGCGACAATGACACCAAACACCCGAATAGGCCTGGAAAACAAGCACGACGACGAACAAGCAAACCCCACACAATTTCCGCCATCCGCCCCCATTTATTCGTCCACCGTGCAGGGTGGGGGCCAACGGATCGAACACAGAACAAAGAGCAAGAGATCATACGCGACCCTTGCAAAACTCGAGCCAGACAGCTGGATCACTTCTGGGCGTCGAAACAAGAGATTCCACGCACACGCTGTGGACCAAAGGTTGCCGTGGATAAAAGGCATCATGTCCTACGAGTCTTGCTCTCTAAAAACTTTCTATCGAGCAAACAAAAAATACCCATGGTGGGTCTGCAGAGTCATTCGACTATCCGAGTAGAACAGAGCACTGACGAAGAAAGGCACTGCAGAGGCTGCATGACTACAAACAATACGTTTGCGACACGCACCAGCCAAGCCTCACCCCGTCATCCTCTTACCTGCAGGATACCGATGCTGGAATAGAACGCCAGCCCCTCCTTAAAGTTCACCTCGCCGCCAGCCTCCTCTTGCTCGACCGCCCACTGCATGGCGAGGTCGAGCTTACCGGCTATCCCCTTCTTGTGGCACCTGTTGCGAGACAGGGAGCACAGGAAACGTGAACATTAGGCAGAGAGCCCAAATCCGAGGGGGGGAAATCTCCGCCCAAGCCTTCAGGTGACATACAAAAGCTTCGCACAAGGAGGCAATGTCTCATCTTGCTAGCCGTCGTTCGCGCTTGTGCCCACCAAAAACACATCTTGCCAGAAGAGAGGCTCTGATCCGGCGTTACACAGATCTCCTCCGATGCATTCACATTTGTTCAATGAGGAGAGGGCAGCTAACGCTTTCCTCAAGCGTACTCACCAACAAGCTGGGAAATGTGTTTGCAACTTACATTTTGCTGGGTGAACACCTCACAACTAGCGACCACAAGGTTTCCAAGTCACATACGGGACGAGCGGGGCGCCCCAACTTTCGTGTCTGTTATTGCTCTACGCTCTAGGTAGCAATTGTCCCTCGCGAAACAACCGGAGAGGTAGTGACCAACACTTGGGCCAAAACTATTCGATTTGTCGTACGCATCTGCACACTTGCCTATTGATAAAGTTGTGTAGCTCCACGTCCGTGAGTCGCCATTGCTGCAGCGACTTGATCGCAGCCACCTTACCCTCCTGTTCGTTCCGCTCCTGTTCACCGCGCAGAAACGAGAGTGGGCGGTTAACGGCGAAACCCATATGGATAGCTCAACTAGTATATGAGACAACCAGCGTGAACAGCATCCGCAGGCTTGTTTTAAGAGTCCGTGTCTACGAGAATGCGCGTGCCTGCCGGCGACGAAGCCTAACCCGCATGCCAACCGCGAGGAGTCGGAACAGGGTCTGTACACGGGTCGGATCCGTACCACGAAAGGGCTGATTGTTCTGTGCGCGGGGTTCAAAACACCCAGCACGGAGAGAGCTGCACGGCCACACACAAGTCTTGTCAAATGCGGCAATGCTCCCGGCATCGACCGTAGCCACTGGGACACTTTTCAGACCCGTCACACCAACAGCTGGCATGTACAAACAAACCCAAACGCCTCCCCATACCTCCTTGAGGACGCAACGCCATCGGCGGGTGAGCTCTTCTAACGGCACCCGGGGGTATCGATACGGAGCATCACATCAACCCCAGCAAGTCAGCGGCGAGAACCGCTCGTCGAAAATACGAGAGGGAGGCAAAATCCAACACCCAAAGACAAACCTATAGCAGCCAACGTAGCAGAACCATAACAATGAACCATTGCGCCAGCCAGAGATACAACAGACCGCAGCTAGGAAGCCTCCACAACGCGCCCGTCCTTGTACAGAACCGAAACGAGTAGGTTGACCGCCGAACCGAACCACAAGCACGCACCTGTGCGATGAGCTTGACGATGAACTGATCTTTGTTCTGAATGACCCCCTTATCCTTATACCGTTCTCGGAGATCCCGCACGCTGTGCCTCGTCTCTTTTCGGAGGGCCCGGACCTCCTCGTAGATCTGGCCGTATCGCTGCACCTTGGACTGTTGCCTGCCGGTTTCTACCATCCTTTGCTGCAGAAGCGAAGCGAACACGTATTTTTTCAAGCACACAGAAGCACCGAGAGAGAGAGAGGCAGAGAGAGAGAGAGAGAGAGAGAGAGAGAGTGAAGACATGAGGCGTGGGTAATGGGTGGGGCAATGGGAACAAAGACACGATGAACACATTGCCGCTAGACCCAATCCCACCCCCAAAAAAGAGAATCGGCATCGCTTTTCGTGAATGGAATGACATGAGGAGTTCCACCGCTGGCACGCTCGGTTCATGACAGCATGATGGAAAGCAAAACCAATCTGGGAAAGGACCACGATACGGATAAGCCAGGCCAAATCGGACTCTCTTCTGTCGCGTATTTTGTACCTTTGGGAGTCATGATTGCTGCACAAGCGCACGGAGTACAGCCGTACTGTACAACTTATGGCTGATGACGAGCCGCAAAAGACTAACAAAAGAGGGAGTGCGTTGTGAAGGGGGATGCATCCGGAACGTGCGCAGCCCTTGTGAGATTCAAAAGGCAACCGCAGAACCGCTCATCGAAACGTTGAAAAACAGCACACGATTAGAGTAGACTACCCAAACGCTGTCTCCTGTGTCTGTGACTACCGTACCACTTTTGGGTGCGTGTGCTACGTTAGACGTGAAAAGAGCAGAGGAAAACAGCAAGGGATATCAATCATTTGCACGACCCTGTTCCCCACCTTCTCTTCCGTGTCCTTCCATCTCCGCAACGTCTTCCCCTTCCCAATCTTTCCCTCCTCGATGCGACGCTGCAGCGCCTCCTCAGGCGTCTCGCCTTCTCGAATGTCATCCTGCTTGCGACCATGACACACAAACACACAGACGCACACACGGTCAGCGCGAGGCAAACGATCAAAATTAACACGTGATTGATCTTACATAGATCTTGCATCGTGATTCTCAATAAACTCACAGAAACAGAGCCGCTGTTGGTGAAACTAGCGCTCGCTCTTCTAGGCTAATCACGAAGTTACGGAGCGCCCCAATTCATGTAGTAGAGCACCCCATCGCTTTCGGCGCCCGAGCGAGCGTTGCATGGCCTCCATCAGAAAGCCGCTCGACAGCGCTGCTGCATAGGGAAGTGGGTATCCTTGACCATTTTTCCAGCGACAGCGACAAACAAGTTGACGCTCACGACCAACGACAAGAGCAGCAGCGAAGGTCCACGTGCTTCGGGCTTCGGGATTCGGGAGTGTACCCTTGAGTAAGGCCTCCCGAACTTTTCACTTCAGAAACCGTCAAGGTGACACAAGACACCACACCCCGTGGGCCAACTTTCAAAGCCCGCGATTACATCACGACGAAGAGGACCCATAACTGAAACAACACGTGTTCGGAAAGCTCACCACGAGTCGCTTCCAAGCCGCCGTTTTCGGTGATCTTTCTGCTTTGGACATCCGAGACTCTTTTGACAATTGGTTCAGGGTGAGTGACGTGTTATGCCACCTTCGGCATACGACTAATATTGTTTTCTGTAGACGGGCTCGTATCAGGTTTGTCGCGCCCGCATCTGTTTGTTCCCGCTAGACTTCTGACGAACCCTGCGCACTTGAAGTCGCCGCATACCCTCGGATCTAGCACAGGTTCCGTTCAGGCGTCCATGCGATTAAGGCGATTACGGCCGGTGCGGGAACACCCGGTTTCACGTGGAACTACGCACCTGTCCGCTACTTCACCGTCGACTTGACGACGCGATAACCGTTGGGGAGCAGCACCGACGGAATCAATGACTGTCGGGCAGGCCCAAGCTAGGGTCAACTCGTGCGTGGCGTTCGTCGGCAGTCTATCTAGGGTTTCGCGGAAATCCCGAGAGAAATACTATAGTGGCACCGGGACGAGCCAAAACAAAAAACAAAACGGACGAAATTAACATATTGCCATCGGCTGGGCTCCTAACGAATATACTGAGTTTCATCGTCTTCTTGATATTATGGAAGTTACTGGAACCTAGACTCAAGTACATTTGACCGCGCCTGTGTTGTCCGTTCACATGCTCGTCTCGACCCCCCCCAACCCTCCCGCCGCCCATCCGCCATACAATGCACGTCTCTCAGTCTCCATGCTGTTCGACCTTGCGGGAAGCACTCCCGCCCCGACATGTTAGACACTATTTTTCAATTTGTGTACGGTTTGCACACTAACAGCAGTCGCCCTCGTTTCCATGGAGACGACCACATCGTCGAACATGGCCGTGGAGGCACCACAGAAGTGTGTTTGTCCACCGTTGTCGTAAGCTGAAATCTGATCAGCACACAGATACAGTAACCGAAAAACCTTGTCTTGAGATCACGAAGCCCAAGGCTGTCATAACACTGCTGTGTCTCGTAGCATACGTGTGCCATGTGAACGTTTGTTGCGGTGGCTGCCCGAAACGGAACCGTTGACAGCCGTGTCAAGAGCCACTCTTGTGAAACGGACCAAGCAAACGCCCGCATCAACATACACAGCAGGTGGAAGTAATAAGGAGCGGAGTCACACCTGGGGCTGATGAGGGGCAGAGCTGAACTGGCTGTGTGTTGTCGGTAGTGTACTCCACCACTTGACCCTTATGAAGGCTGCCACACGCGACCTTTCCACATGAAAAATGTACCGCATGCCATGACTCTACATTTGTAGATGCAAGCGAGTTAACCAGTATGCACAATGAATGGTATGCAAACTCAAAGAGAGAGAAAATACCCGGAGGCACGTGGCTGTTGCTGTATCTATTCTATCCGGCTGTCCGGCCCGTCATACCGGACAAAACTAGGACAGAATCAAAGCCTTTGGGTGTCCGGTCGCGCGTTCTAACCCTGGTGCGGCGCTTTCTTCAGCTGCCTTGAATTATATGCAGCGAGTAAATAATAGTCGCGCGAGACGTCCAATGTGAATTTGTTCAAGAGCTCTCGCCGTAAACATCGACGGAACCGTTGTGCTGTGTCACCCCGGATACCGTAGCCCCTTAAACAATGAGAGACAGCCGAAAATCACGTTGATGCGAGCGGCGGTTATAGATGGGATGACCACATACAACAGGGGCCTGCTCTGCATTCCGCCCGTGGCATTTTCTCCCGCCGCCGTCGCACAAATACCAAGGATACATTCGGGTACACATTGAACAGATGCATTTTGTACAGGCATCTCAGGGTTTGTTCTGCAGACCATGCATGGCGTGTACGTATTTGGGTGACAGGACATGCAAGGGCTTGTGGTCGGCGGCGCTGGTAGAGAGGGGAAGGAGGCCAGAGGAACCACTTGCCCGGATTTGCAGTGATGTGCCCTCTTACGCGCACAG
The DNA here is from genome assembly GCA_902602495.3 of Ectocarpus sp. CCAP 1310/34. Classification (NCBI taxonomy): domain Eukaryota; class Phaeophyceae; order Ectocarpales; family Ectocarpaceae; genus Ectocarpus; species Ectocarpus sp. CCAP 1310/34. Next base: position 38,991 of record CACKRE030005199.1, read on the forward strand.
GCATCATGTGTTTGGGATGTTCCGCACGCGCAGGAACAAGTTTCGAGAAGTTGCCTTCCAAAAAGAGGCAGAGAAGACAACTTTTGTATGCCATGGCAGCAGTCAGCGGTAGCGTAGTGCTTATCGAGGCGGTCCTAGTTCCCCACGAAGCCCCAGTGTGCAATGGTCGGCATATGGTCTATTCTGCCTTCCGAGAGGGGACACAAACTCAAGCGCAAAGAGGGAGAGAGAGTGTGTAAGAGAGCTGTAGTCACAGCAGGTGTGAGAGCCGTCACAGCTGCTACAAGGCCGAACAACCAGTTCATGGCGACCACGCGCGCTTTTCTGAGAAACAAACAGGTCCTCGTGGTGCTACGTTGGCACACATGCTCACCTCGTCTAGGTCCTGCGGGTCTTTGGAACCCTGTCGCTGTGGTGTGGAGAAGGTAGAGGCTCCATTTTCCCGGGGCGCAGCAGGCGAACTCCCAATATCGGCGTCAAACGCAACCCGCGCGGCGAGCGCTTCCGCCTCTTCTCCTTCAGCACCAGACATGCCGTCACAAAGTTTTGTTATTTTTCAAAGGCTTTCCCCCCCCTCGTAGCCTCCACGGCCAGCACTCCTGGCGGGGTCAGACCAGAAGTTTCGCAAGCTGGCTGCCTCACCCCCTCCCTCCCCTCGCCACAGTACTCTCTCCTGTCCTGGCTCTTTTTCTGCTGTGATTGATCGCCTCCTTCCTTCGATCGTTCGTCGAACTACGTAGACCCGAGGGTCCTCGGGCTCACGAAAACGCCTCCTTATCGTATCCGACACCCCGACGAAGAATTGCCGCCCCCTGCTCCGGGCGGCCGGCCCCCCTTGGTCCAGCCCCCTGCTCTGCCTGCTGCTGACAGACCTGCTCTACGCTGTAACTCCCTGCGTCCCGCTTACATCACAGAGAAACTGCTGTGCCAAGGTCCCTGTGCGTGTAGCACAGCAGGCGGAGAGAGTAAAAGAAGGACCAAGGAGCATTCAAGCCAGCGAACATGAGCTCCGCAACTGCTGTTGCTGGAGATTCCGGCGAAGCACCTGCTGCTGCTGGTCAGCCCATGACCACTTGGGTTGACGAGTCGATCGAGAGATACAGCAACCCCGTAGCGTTCGCCAGGAAGAACACACCGATGCCTACGCCCGAGTTGCAAAAGGAGGTATCCCTCGCCGTTCCAGGGGGGAAGAACGCCAAACTCGAGGTGCGATAGTGCATGCCCGTTCGTCGTCCAAGTGTGTGTTGAGCGAGCAGATGCACAGCTCGCGCATCGGATGATACAGCAGCAGTATTGTGGCAGAGCCGCATGGAGCAGCAGCACGTCTTTCTGTTCGTCAACTCCATAGAAGACTCTGGCTGGCGCGAGTGTTGTGGTCATCAGCTGCAGCTTTGTGCGTCTTGTTGTCAGATAGTTTGTATTATACGATGTTGTACGATGTGGGGGCTCCCGCAAGACGTGATCGAACGGTAGATTCAAAGTAGATTCAAAATAAGGCTTCTTCGTCGTTTTCCCACAGGCGCACACGCGTATGCCCGCAGCCGTACCCTGAAGATTGTACACCACCACGCACATCCCCTCAGAGGTAGTGTTTGCTGCTCTGGGCTCTGGGCGTACCATGAATTGTTTGTTGTCGCGCGAACATACTGGTTTTTAGACGTGTGGAATTTGAATCGCTGCCAAAATATTGGTATCTCCTGACAACGCCACCACTGCTGCGTGAGACGGTCCACCGGTTTGGGTCTCCATTGAGTTGTGAACGAATTGGGGAAAGTCCAGAGCGTACAAATAGAAAATTAAGGGCGGTTTTACCTTTGTGGTGTGGTAGCCTCCCTTGTATTCATGGCCTTCTCTGCCCCCCATTTTCGACACAAACGGAATAGATTCCCCATGTCGCAAGCTCAAGTCTTAATTACATAAATTGAGAAGCCACATACTCCGCTTCTACAGAGAACAGCAGTGTACCATATATATAAATGTATATATATTTTCTCCCATCATTGGACTCTGTCGTCTGCCCTTCTGGCTCCTATCCTCCACTTCTACCAGCTAGACTACCCAACCGGGGTCACATAGGAGGGGGGGGCTGGACCCCCCCCTGCGGTTCCTGCCTGAGATACTTTGATCGCGAGAAGGGTACAGTAATCCCTTCCCTTGTGACTTGTGAAGTCGATCAAGTTTACTAACATTGAGCTTTGCAGCGCGTCGCTTCCAACGGAGACCCTGGGTTTAATTAGCGAGAAAATACTCACTCTGCCGGGACTCGAACCCACCTGGCCCTTGGAAGGCTGCGAGGCTACCCACTAGACCACCGGGGCGACCGGTATATATTATTGTTTCGTTCCCAAGTTGGCATCACTTATCTCGTATGGCTTTACTTTGCATCTATACTAGGCCGCGCCTCTGTAGCCGAAGACATGCGTTAACAACAAGGAAGGATCGACCAAACATCAACCGCGCGCATCGTGCAGGCGTAGAGGCGCTCTCCTCCTGACAGCATCTTTCTACAATAAGCGTGCTGAAAACACATGCCTTCCGAGGCAGAAAGTTTCCGGCAGTCAATAGTACTTCTCGATCTGTCTCACGTTTGCACCATGTTGTGAGCGTTCGAGTGGACACTCGGATTTGTTGCGTGGAGAGTTTTTTCGCCCGGCTCCTGACCCGCCGATGCGTTTTTTCCAAACACCCGCCCTTCTGCCCGTCGTGATCAGATTCACCTGCTGAAGGAGCGATCGTTCTGGAGCAAGGTTTCGCTTTTCTGGACGTTCCGGTTGGCAGATGTCGAGGGAGATGACAACGCCGAACAGATGGTGGTGGCGCTTGTCTTCGATAGTTGGACGGGATCGGTGAGCTAGGCGTGATTGCTTGTTGAGGGGAGCCTGTAGAATACACCTAGTTTCAGAGGGAAACACGAACACATATTTTTGGCTGGGAAACAGGTTGATCAACTAAGGGCCGTACTCCCAAGACCGGGTCGGAGGGATTTAAGCCTGCGATCAGTCAGCAGTCTATTCAGGAGTTCGTTCGTTCATGGCGCCTTTTTGGAGAGCGCCGGAGACATAATTGGACGTGCGCACGAAGGCCCCCGAGGACTTTGACTCACTGTGTGCCTGAATGTTGCAGAGTTCGAAACCCACGGAAAGAGAGTGAGAAATGCAGCCACTGCGAAGCAACATCGACGTTTGCTTGAAAACGCGACAAAACTTGAGTATATACAAAACAGGAGTGTGCCGAAACACTACACTTTCTCGAGCTGTCGTAGACCGGGTCGGAGGAATTGATGTTTGAATTCAGTCAGCAATGGCGAAGAGGTTCGGTTGCGCCGGCGGACAATAAAACGCTTGAGTTCGCTCAAAGCATTCCCGAGGGGATAGGGCTTATCGGTGCCGTGTATTGAAACATAATACTCCAAAGGAACACGTTACCGTCGTTATCGTACACAGAGCAGGAGCTTTTTGCCGGCACGATTGCGTTGGCTTTTCACCCTCTTGGCCACCACGTTACGTCCACTACTCTGCTCTGTATACAAGATGCCAGTGCAGCGGCTTCGGCAGAACGATGCAAGCCCGCATTGATTGACGACTATCAAAGAGAGCACCAGCAAGCAACCGAATGCTCGAAAAAATATGTCCTGTGCAGGAGATGACACTTTCGATACTTTGGCACAATGCCGAGAGATTTGCTTTCGCTGGTGCACGTTTTTTAAACAGGAGCGAGGTCCTTCGCTCAGGGAGTCGACACCTACCGTCTCGCTCGCCCCCTGCTGTCGCTGTCACTTGTCGTCGCGCTTGCTCCCTCTTGTCGCCGCGGGCGCGTTACGGATAAACTGCAGATTGAAATAAGCGAAAACGCAATCGTCAAGGTAGATGAAATCCAGAAGCCAATAATGGGCGGCTCTTGGATTACAAAGACTGATTTCGGCCGGTTGGAGATCAAGATCGTGCCGTACTGGACAGGCGAGTAGATATTTGTGGTGTGTTACGTGCCAGGAATCCTTTCGACGCCACTTGTATGTTGTGGAGTCGTCCATGGCGAGCATTGAACACAGCTATAGGCGAACGAGGCCACACGGTTTATGGTATATAGTACTTTTGACTCTGGGGTAGAATATGTGCTTCAGGCGCAGGACCAATGCGAAGGGAATACCACAGGGCTCATATTTATACTGTTGTCTCTCAGGCGGCGGTAGCATCCTCCGCCGCTGGGGGTTCTCGAAAAGGTGCCACCAAAGTGTTCGCCTGTGCCTGGCCGCCCCATGTCGGCTCTGACCTTGCAACACAGGATACCAGTACGAGCTTTGGCACGAGGGGAAGGAGGTGTACACGTTCTTCGCATGAGAGACCGAACTGGGCCCAAGTTGGACGCCCGCGCTCTGAAGTGTACGCCTTTCACAGATGTGGGATGCCATTGTTTTGTACTTCGAAGTAGGTAGAATTTTCGAACCTCCCCCCCCCCCCCCCCCCCCCCCCCCCCCC
>CACKRE030005199.1:43599-66737 GCA_902602495.3 Ectocarpus sp. CCAP 1310/34
CCCCCCCCCCCCCCCACCCCTGCGTTGAAGAGATTCCGCCACCTGCAAGAATGCTCTCAGTGCTGTCAGGAATATAATCTGTAAGTTATCTTGCTTGTATTGTGAATGTGTAAGCTGCTTGAGTCGACAGGGAGCTAGCGGCAGGGTACAGTACTGCTGCAATACGCAGCTGGTTCCGCACTTACCCACCTTCTCGCGAGGGTGTTTCGATCTGATTGGGGGAAGGCACAGGCGGGTGAGTACGGCAAGTGGAAAGTCCATGATTTATAGCAGTAGCGTTGAATAGGATTTCAGCACGTGCAGCACTGATTGGAGTGCAGATTATCTGAACAGGGTAGCACTGGCGCCTGTGTCGGAACAGTTAATGGGAGCATGTCGTGGGAACACTCCACTGGGTGACTCCACGTTTATTTGGACAGAGAGGTGTGTGTTTTGTTTGTGTGTGTGGTCGTCTGATCTATCCTGGCGCCGGTTTAGAGGCCTTTCGGCGTATATATCTGACGTATCAGCCGGGGTCACACAAGAGGAAGGTTACACAGGAGTGTTTTTCATAGTTTTGTTTGTTTTATTGCCCCACCTTTCCCCCTGCGATCCTTACCGTGGTTTATACGAGAGAGTTTTTTTCACCCATCGTGGTGTGGCCTGGCGGATGATGTTACTTTGTGCTTTCCCGTTGCATGTGGGGGCAAGCGGATCCAGGGTACCGCTCGTTGTTGTGTTTGGACGACAGCACATGCCGTTTTGGTTGCCAAAACAGTTGTTGAGAGGATATGTTTTTGTAAGTTTGGCGCGTGCAGGCGAGTGTGGCAGATGACTTGTGTATTTTGGCTATAGTAGAGCGCACGTCGTGAAGCTTTGGGCATACAGTTTTCTTTGTCACGCGTTTTCTGATACAATTCCGGGATTGTAGTCCCACATCGGATGATCATTGTGAGTACAGCTGCATTCATGCCCAAGCTATGCCTCTTGGTCCTATGTACGATTTGATCCGTGTTCGCCCACACCGACAGGGCCGAGATTCGTTCCGTGGTTGACGATATGCGTGTCTGGGACGGCAGTTTCACTTGAAAGATTCAGTTTCTCGTCTGTGTGGTGCCATAACGTACAAAGGCGTTCGAATCTTGCCGCTATGAGAGGCAAAGACATACGACGCAAGCAATCGGTTGCGGAGGCGTTTCCACCGACATCACTGTAGACGCTCCAAAAACAAGACAAACAAAAACACAAGCGCACTCTTATAGGATCCATTTCTTCTTTCATCCCGTACATCTGCCATCACAATCACAACGATGACACAAACATCTAATGTACTTCGCCGCCAGGTTCCACCGACATAACGGTAGACGCTGCAAGAAAGAGACCGACAAAAAACACTCTCTCGTAGACATTATTCAGTCATGCCACAAATCTGCCATCACAAACCGCCACGATCGCACACACCCAATCTGCTTCCGTCGCCGCCAGGTTCCACCGCCAGGCTCGAACAAAAGGACCGACACCAAATGCACATTATTCAGTCATGCCGCACATCTGCCATTACAAACCACCACGATCGCACACACCCAATCTACTTCCGTCGCCGCCAGGTTCCACCGCCAGGCTCGAACAAAGGGACCGACACCAAACGCACACTCTAGTAGCCATATTTTCATTCATCCCCTTTTTCTGCCATCACAAACGATCACACGAACACACAATTACTTCCGGCGCCGCCAGGTTCGACGGCCTTTTCTCCCGTCCTCCTCCTGTTGCCTTGCCCTCGACAACGCCTGCGGTTGGTGCACCTCCATCTCGGAGTCCCCTCTGTGGGTTTCCTTGAAGCACCGCGCGCAAAAGAGTTCCGGTTCGTCCTGACCGTTTTCCCGTTCGCAGGGCCTGCACCTCAAGCTCGCGTCCTCACTGCAAATGCAGCACCACGAGGATGACAACGCTTCATCCTTCGGACACGCCGCCGCCTGCCACCCATCTCGATGTGACACACTTTTTCCATTCTCGGACGCCGGTTTGTACCCGTCGCTGGTGCTGGTAAGGCCTAAACGTGCTTCATCCATCGCCTGCTGCGCGATGAGTCTTGCGTCTGCTGATCCGGCGCCGACGTTTGCGCCGGCGGCAGGAGAAGAAATTTCTGGTCGGCCTGTGGGGGCGACGGGGAGCCACATCTCTCCCGGTTTCTCCTGCACTGGCGCGGATGCTTGTTTGATTAGGCCGCCACCCTCGAGCAGTACTTGGTCGGACACCTATATGCAAGCAGTCGGAAATCAGTTGCGTGGAGAGCCAGTAGTGCCACAGGCAGATCTCTCTGCCATTGATTTGCGGGAGGAGCTGTTGCCCGACTGGAGGTGTCATGCACACGTGGAACAGATGGGACATATGACGGCATTCCCCCGCGCAAGGAGGGGTCGACCAAAACTTCAGGTTGTACGCAGCTCGTAAGCAGCACTTGAAAAATTTGAAAGAGGAGAGTATTCGAAAATCGTAGGCATCATCCATGATGACTCTTGGGTCATCACACCGGGAACGAACGAGCAGGATGCAACCGTGAAACTGTGCCAAAAAAATTCAACTGCACGCGGGGTGTACTTCATGATACGGGGAACTCGGTTGCCCACAACTCAGAAAAGAGGCAAAGCTGAAAGCTCCACTTTTGAGGCATGTACTCATAGCCGTGCATGCCGTAGTCGTTTGACAATTGACCTCGCATCCCTACAAAGCCGGGACGGAGCACGCCGGATCCTCACCGGACCAGGCTCTCACATCACCAAGCGCGAAGCGCCGTGAGGTATTCGGCGAGTCGCATGAAGGGTGCGCTGCATCCTGTTAAGGGTGTTCGGCATCTTGTGCTCACTTCCTTGCATACGGATGACAGCTGCGTATGATTTAATTTATTTTCTGGTGCTTTCACTTCCAGAAACACTTGTAAGCACTGTGTAACTGCCTCGAGGGTGCTTGAACGTTTTAACACAACGTGGTGCGATCATCCATGGGGGGCCAAAACAACGGCGTGTAGCGCCTATTGACAAAATGGAGAGGCTCAAAGAAAGGTGTTTGGCGGTTGTTGACCCAAATAACACGTGTGCATAGCCCCACAGTCCCACCATGAACACAGGTAGAGGCCTTACGTACATAAGTCAGCAAGGTTCTCTCAGATGTGCGGTGCAGACTGATTGGCCCGCCATTGCCTGCTTCAACTCACCATCTGCAGTAGACGCTCTTCCTCAACGTTTAGTGAACCGCCTCTCATGCCCTGGTCTCCCCGCCCGGCCCCATCCCCACCCGCTCCTCCTCCTCCAAGAAATGCCTCCACCGCTTGGTCGACCGTCGCCGCGGCGTGTTCGGTTGGGGCGCTGCCGCCGAGTGTTACTCGAGAAGCTTCGGCTCTCAGCAGCACATCGAGCTCGCTGAGCTTCCGGTCGACATCGGACTCCCCCAGTAGCGATGGCTCGCCAGTTGAAGGCGAACCTTCGCTTCCCTCAAGCGCGTTTGCCAACAAATCATCCAGGTCTTCCCATTCGACGGAAAAGTCCTGAATGTGTCGTATTCGTGTTTTGCGAGGTTGAGAATGGGGTGTCATTGGCAGGCCGAGCAGGAAACATCTCGCGCTTCAATCTCGACATAAAAGGCTTGCCACTCAAGAATCTGTAGGGTTGCGAAGACCAGCGGTTCAACATCCATTGGATGCACAGCAGCAGTCCTACAGCAGTACATCGGCTACATAAAAAGCTCCAACAAATAGTGCAACACAACTGCTGCGAAGGGTGTTTGGCAGACATCCAAAGAGACATAGAGATAATCAGCGCTACCCACCTCTGGTACATCGTACTGCCGTTTCCCAGGAGCAGCCATAGCTGACTTGGACCCGGAATCGCTCCCGGTCGCTAACCTAGAGAGCCGTGTGTTGAGATTCTCCGCGGAGGATGGCGTGTCTCTTGCTGCTGAAAGCGAAGCTAATCGGTTGTTGAACTCCTCCTCTGCACCTTCTGGACAGTGCACAGATAAAGCGTCCAGGCGTTCTTGAAGCCCGACGCCGGTGCTATGGCCTCCTGAACTACTGCTTGTGGACAGTCCCTGAAGCCTGCCTAATCTGTCCGCCAATTCTTTGTCTATGTCGGGCATATTCGTTCTCACTGCTGTACCTGGCACACGCGCCAACGATACGTTATCAAAGTGCTTCGTCCCCCTGCTCAGCAACTGCTCCTACGGCATTGGCTACAATCAGTAGGGATGTGCGATAGCAGTACAAGAGTATACAGGCACACGCCCCAGACAAGGAACACGGAGAACGACCGAGCATGACCAGGAACGGACGGACGGGGGAGGATGAAGGACACGCCCGGGTGGAGATGGAAGGCGTTCTCTAGGGCGCGCTGCACTTTTCTGCGTTTTCTTCAACCAATCAGATGCGTAGGCGCCCGTTCCCCCTTCTCCGTTCACCCAAACAGAAGGCGCCACACGACAACGCACAACGCTCTCAGCCTCTGGTCAGGACACCTCGGACAGACATAATCGTGCCACACACAGCAGAACCTGCGACGAGTTCAGCACACAGACAGCTGTTTCGTGAAGAGCACCTCGCTTAGCACCGGCCTTGTTTCATCAAGCTAGGAACTTGTAGAAGTCAAGCTCTCCTTAGCAGACGGACAGCAAGCAGCACGAAGAGCAACAAGAGCAAACGAGCACACGGACAAAAGGGGGACACGATGCCGGCTGACGGATCTTACACGATGCGGGCGCAGCCCCGGCGACGGAAGGACGTGAAGGATGAGCCCATTTTCCTTCGCAAGACGTATGAGATGATCAACACCTGCGAGGACGTGCACGCGGCCTGGACTGCTGCGGGCGACACCTTCGTGATCAAAGACCCAGACACGTTCGCCAATGAGGTTATCCCACGGTTCTTCAAACGTGAGCAAGTGTTGTGTGTGTCGATTCGCGTTGCTACAGCAGGCAACGGTTTGTGTGCACGAGGATAGCGTGCGCATAGTGTTACATCTCTGCTGCCACTGGCTACCTGTTGCCTGCTGCTGCTGCTGCTGCTGCCTCCCTTCCAGCTGCGGGCGGGCCTTTCTCCGCATTTTCCCCACTTGCCACGCTACTTCCCGTTGAAGACACACGGCGAAATAACCCGGAATCTACTTGTAGCCGTTATCGGATCGTACTACGTGCCGACCTGGTTTTACAGCGCACGCGCAGAAGTCAGTTGTCGAGTTAATCTGATGGCCGATGTACTCACGCTTGCACTGTCATCTCAAATGCTATCGTAATGTCGGGCAGACTTGTTTATATCGGGAGCGAGATTGTCTAGCACAAAGTAAGATTCGTTTTGTTTTACACCCTTCTGTAAATGCATTCCCACATCCCCACACGAGGGCGCCACCTGGCGCGCAGTGATATTTTTCTTTTGCACTCATGTTTTTCTGTTCCGTACAGTCAGCACACCGCAGTGCGGCCTTTATTCGGGAAGAAACTGAAGCACGGACGCAATAACAACCCAACTGCTCTGCGTTCGTGTGCTCCGATCCATGTGTCTGCGCAGACAACAAGTTCAGCTCCTTCGTCAGGCAACTTAACTTTTACGGCTTCCGCAAGGTCAAATCCAACATTACTGTGGATGGGCAGGACAGCAAGTGGTGGGAATTCAAGGTCCGTGAGTCATCAGCCCAGAGAAAGAGGATGGTGTGTCTGTTCCCACAGCTGCAGCTCATAGAGCACCATCTCACCACACATGAAATGCTAATCTCGGTAAACGAGGGCGGTGTATATAGTGTGCGGCAACAAGACAAGTTAGAATGCGACGGGTTGGACAGGAGTACGAGCCCAAATTCATGAACAACCATCTACCACTGAAGATTTCAGCACAGTACTTTGGAGTGGTGGAAACTGCGCGGTGTCTCTCCGTTATCGTATCGATGTACGTATGTGATGTGTATGCATGTGCCATCCAAGAGTCTTCCCCCATCCCCCCGATTTCCGTCTGCCATTCGTGTTTCGCGTTCGCGGATGTGCTGAAGCTGTTGGCCACGTATGGTACTTTTTTGTTGTTTACGTCAACGACACGAGCAAGCAGTGGCATTGAACGACTGCTGTGGTTTCAGAGAAAAACATGCAGTCAAAGCGAGACTGCTGCTGTTTTCCTTGGAGATATGCCACAGCAGTCGAAGGCCTTGTGCGTGGAAGTATTGACAGCAGTGAGTGTGAAGAAAATTGACTGGATACTGGACTCATATGTAGGGTCTTATTTAGCCCATACACTAAATTGTTTTTCACAAGTAGGGCCAAACATTCATTCCCTCGCCACGGTGACGATCATGTCTCTTGAATCACGCCGTCTTGGAAGTGTGTAGCGTGCGTTGTGTCGGAACTATCTGGTGCTGCGTTTTGATCAAGATGGCCCATGGGAACCATCCGTCACAGACTCCAGTGCCCGCCGTAAAGTACTGCTGCTGTGGTCGCATACACGCACCGCGTAGTAAAGCTCGTTCACCTCAAACCTCAAGACCTTGCCTTGCGCGGGCACGCCCCTGTCCTAAATCCGTCCTTCTGCTTTAAATCCACAGCACGACTTGTTCCTTCGCGACAAGCCCAATCTCCTGTCAGAGATCCGCCGCGCCACCCACTACGGCGTCACGCCGGAAAAGCAAGAGGTGGATGACCTGCGATCGGAGGTGGGGAGCTTGCGGCTGCAGGTCGTCGACATGGACGGCCGCATCGACGCGCTCTCGCGCATGGTGGACCGACTCCTGGAGGAGCGCTCGGCCAGCGGCGCGGGCGTTGACGTCAAGCACGAGATCCCGCCTACCGCAGGCTGGGCAAAGAAGCGCCGCCTGGCCGGGGAGTGGGACGGGATGGCAGGCGCGAACGAGTCCGAGAGCGGCGCCGTTGTCGGGGTCGCGGCGGGACCCCCTCGCGTCAAGATGGAGGCGACCGCAGGGCCGACGGCCGTGTGCGGCAGCGGCGAGGGCGGGGAGAATGACGCCGTTGCTGTGCGGGTCAAACCTGAGCTGTCGGAGGGACCGGTATACCAGTTCTCTATGGGGACGGGCGGTGATCCCACGGCTGGCGCGGGTGACTGTGACGGACTTATCATCGGCGGCGGAGCTCTTTGCCGCGACTCTTCGTTCTTGCGGGACCTCGACAACATGAGCGTCGGTTCGATGGGCGGCGGTGGGTCCCTGGGCCCCCTTGAGCTGATTGACGTGGCGTCCAGCGAGGATGGCGAAAAGCCTCGCGCCGTTGGCAGCACTGGCGAGGACGCCATCAACGAGAGCTTCTTCGACCTCGACTTCGACGCCGAAATCACTTCCATGCCTGGCTCTGACCTCGCCTCGAAAGACGGCCAGCGGCAGCAACAGCAGCCATCCGAGAGCGAGACAGCGGCGATCGAGTCTTCCTCCGCGAATCCTGCGGCTTCTGCAACGTCGACCCCGGCAGCGCCAGTATCAGACGTGGCCCCGGCCTCGGTTCCGGGTGTCGTGAACACCCTCGCGAACGGCCGGCGCGCGGGTGTGGCGGAGCCCCCTGAGATCGCTCTTCCTCTGGCCAGCGCCGCGATCGGGGCGTTCATGGTCCACTACGCGACGGCGCAAGCTGTGAAGGAGCCGGCTAGCGCGGTGGCGGCCGTCGCTTTGGACAAGTCGAGGCATGCGCTCGAGCGGACCGCTTCACTTCATTGAGCAGCAGCGGGGGAGGACGGGGGAGGGGCTCTGAAACCGTGGTGCCACTTTTCATGTCTGTTTTTTGTTGAGTTAGACGTTGTGTCGGGATGGAGAAAACCCCACGGTTGCCTGTCTGTTCTTGTAGTGTAGAATGGGACGATCAGGAGGTATGTACGTGCGCGGCTCTGTCGGTGTACAAAAGAGTGGGAGGGTGTACCTCGGCTGATACGGGGGTCAACGCGTCCCTTGTTGCTGCAAGTGGGAGGCCCTGACCGAGATCTGGGAAGCTGTTTCCCAGCCCGTTTAGCGTTTATTTATTTTTTTTGTACAGGGCGGGATCGACGTAAAGATTTCTGACATTAGAGGGCGTCTGGACGTTTTCTGTTCAGATGCTAGGCTTGCGTAACTTTGTTTTAGCATTCCCGCGTTGAAGTTTTGCCGTGCCTCGGGTTTTCCTGCATCCTTGAGTGAAGGCAAGCAAGCACGTAAGCATGCGTCAATTGTACAAATGTGCTCCAGTTTTTCCTACTTCGTACTTCGAAGTACAGTACAAATTTTCGTTTTTTCACGTTGTACTTTGTCTTTGTCACGGTACGTGGGGGGGTGTACCAGCTTCAGTTTTGTTGGTATTGTGTACCTGCACCTATTCACTTGTCTTGACAACGGTGACTTCAAGAAGAGGTGCCGGACTTGAAACTGCCCCCCCCTCCCTCGTAGGCCTTGCTGGAAAGTAACGGCCACCACAACCCGAGCTGGCAAGGGGCTCTCCGAATAATTGTGTTGAACCCAATCAGAGAAGGGTCCGTTCGTTGTCCATACACATTTTTTGAACCAGCTGCCACCTCCGCTCCCGCTTTTTCTTTCCGGTAACGCTTTTTTTCTTTTTTTTGTGGGCGGCAGTCGGTCATCACGTACGTGCATGTGCTGCCAACCCGAAAGTTCTTCGGGTTTTGCCAAAACCGAGTTGGATGTGGTGTTGGAACGCATACCNACTGCCCCCCCCTCCCTCGTAGGCCTTGCTGGAAAGTAACGGCCACCACAACCCGAGCTGGCAAGGGGCTCTCCGAATAATTGTGTTGAACCCAATCAGAGAAGGGTCCGTTCGTTGTCCATACACATTTTTTGAACCAGCTGCCACCTCCGCTCCCGCTTTTTCTTTCCGGTAACGCTTTTTTTCTTTTTTTTGTGGGCGGCAGTCGGTCATCACGTACGTGCATGTGCTGCCAACCCGAAAGTTCTTCGGGTTTTGCCAAAACCGAGTTGGATGTGGTGTTGGAACGCATACCCCCCACCGATTCGTAGCATCGGTTCACTCCTCGGCCGTCTACCAAACGTAACCCAGAGTGGGGAAAAATGAAAATATCCCCAGAAGAATATCGTGTGTCGATGACAACCGCGATAGCATCGACCGGTTGGCGAGGAGGTGGCGCAAAAGCGAGACACACCAAGACATGATGACGCGTCTAGCGCCTTGGGCGCCCATCACTCTCCACAAGAGAGAGAGAGAGAGGGAACGGCTGGAGCGGGGAGCTGACAATCTAATTGTGAACGGAAATATCCTAAGCCCCTTCCGTGAGCCACATCCTGGAACTCCCTGATCGCAATTTCGGAGATCATGGCGATCTCCGGTTGTGAAAGGCAGCAGCCTCCTTCTGCACTCCGTCAAATCAAGACCTCGAAGAGGTCGCCATGCTGCTCTCCACAACAGCCTATCATGCTAACACCCTTACCAACTACCTGAGTCGTCGTGGGTCGGACTGGGGGCCTTGATGTCTCCAGATGAAGGCGCCAGTAGCAGCATCGTGAGTAGATTGTTGAAATGGATCAACACATGCGACCCAGAAACACGAGAGCCAGCGAGACGTGCCAGCGAGCACCGCACAGGATTGAAGGATCGCTAACGAGATACACGGGTGCAGCAGAGAGGAGATACTCCACAAAGACTGACTGCAATGTGCTGGTCTCATAGAATCCACGCAACCACCTTGCTCAGGTGTGCTGACAACCAGCTTGCGCAGCCTGTTCCCCTGCCGTTCGCCTCCGTGCTCGCCCGTGCTTTTCACGTGATCTACGAAGCGATTTTTGCAGATTTTTGAATCAGGACCGAGCACGATGACCGAGCACGACAGCGGATAGCAGGAGCTTGGAGCGCTCCAGCAGGAAGGAGTGCCTCAGCAGCGAACATGGTGAGCTGCTGATATAACCTGATGAAGTGTAGGTTGTTGGGGGGGCTGGTGATCCGGACTCTACCTTACGGCGAAGTCGACATTGCGAGGATGAAATATGATTTTTTCCCCGGGTCGCGCAGTGGGGCGGGAGCCGATCGCAGGTGCTGAAAAAGGGCACGCGTGAGGCAGCAGGTGTCATTTAAAGCATGCAGCGCCGTGGGTAGGGCAAGATAAACTCAATATCATCTATACCCCCAGGTGTGCTCGCTGGATGTGACCAACCGTACAGCAGTGTTGGAGGCGTTTTAAGCAAACTTGTCCTCGCTGGTTTCGGCAGGCTGCAGGCGACAACTCATGTTTCACCGCGTTCTTGCTCTTGCAGCATGTCGGCAGCAGGACTCCGTTCTCCCTCACGAAACTAGCAATAGCAGTAGACGGACGATATGTCTACGGCAGGCGGACGAAATACCAGAGTAGAATCGTTGACGGCATGTAGGTAGGCAGCATTGTGGCTTGCCATCCGTCGGGGAAAAGTTGTAGCCTCCACAATCAATCCTACAGCAGTAGCAACATTGCAACGGTTGCAACAGCATCGGGTGCCTCTCATTCGTAATCTGTTGGTCCTGTGCACCAGGCCCTCCCTCCCCACCTACATTTCTGCTGTAGAGTTGCACTCAATCTCAGGCAGAAATGTTGCGTGGCAGTTAACCTCTTCCTCTCCCCCGCCCTCGGTTCCTCCGGCGCTTGGTCATCGTTCTCGGGGCAGTAAACGTACTGCTGTAGGTGACGCACAGCAGGGCGAGGAAGGAAGCCGAGTACAAGATTGGACCACAAGTCTACAATAGACTGGATCATACCCTCCGTGCCGCGTTGAGATGTATTGCACGTGATCCACTGTTGTGGAAGATCGCTACTGCTTTAGCGTTGTAGAAGGACGACACCGGAAGAGGGCGCGCTGAGAAGGGCGTCGTTGGGGAGGAGGATTGCAGGCCTGGGGTTGGGGGGGAGGCAAGATGAACTGCTTTTTGTTGATGGCGCGCAGTGATATACGTATGTCGCTTGGGGTTAAAACTGCTGTGTAGCACGACTGCGGGCGGGATTTTTGCAGCTCATTGGATAGCTTCCCACGCTTGGTTTTAGTGATGGAAAGTCGCCGGGCAGCGTGAGCGTTTGTTTCTTAGGTGTAGATCTCCACGTTCATGCAGCTAGGACCAGTTGTATCAGATGCAAAAAACGTTGGACCCTCTATTTTCCCAATATATTGTGCTCTTATCGTGTGCTTTGTTTTCGTGTATCCCCATCGGGAGGCTCGGAAAAATGTGATGCATCCCATGTCACGTCAATGTGCTTGTTTCTTCGAGATGTGGCTTGAAGATGAGCAGGAGATCGAAGCAATGAGGGCTGACTGCTGTAGCTCATGTGCAAGCGAGCGACCCCGGATGCTTTTCGGACGTTGTCCGTGATCGAGGGCTTGCCCGGTGTTTCTGTTTGCCGGCAACCAGGATTATCAACATTGCATGTCTCTTACGACAGCGTCCGCCTCAAGAAAGACAATAAACATGGGGACGCCCGACTTCCGGCTCACCAAGCCTCGTGTGGCGAGGCGCGGCTCATAATCCGCCGTGGTCAATATTACGTCGCTCTCTTTCTCGCTCACTTCTCGGTCATTATTTGCTTGTAGAGATAGGCACCACGTGGTCTGCTGTTCACACGCAGACAAGCTGCTTGGGTGTGCATCATGATATGTAACGCAGTCCGCTACACCTGACAAGCACGCTACCGGCCGGTCCCTCCTTCGCCGGCAGTGACATGTACTGCCTATCTACGTGTTGGAGAAAATAATGAAAATGTACTGCCTATCTACGGTTGGTGAACACATGTGTGAGACCAAGAGAGAACAGGTAAAGGATTTCAAGCTCGCACTATGCATACACCCTACCCACGCAACGGTGGTGTGGAGCGGTGAGTGAAATGATTGCGCATAGTAGTAAGCGCTCGAAAATTTAGAGTCGAAGATTGGGAGTCACATCCTTGCCCTCCCCCGCTCATGTTTACGCGTAGAGGCGAGAGCAGCATTGAGGTTGAGATTTATCCCACAGACAACTCGGATCCACACCGCATCTCCGAAGAACATCTCAAGGATTCCCCCTCCGCTGACAAGTTTGACGCGGTCACATCGATATTCCCGCCCAAAAAAAAGCCAACGGCTTTTTTTTTTACTTTTCAGTCCAACCCGCGCGCACACCTCCTCCCCCTCCCCCTCACTCTCACTCTCACTCTCTCCTCCTCTCCATCAGCACTCACCATCGCCATCGTCCCTGCACTTCATCACACAACCTGTGTGTACCCAGCCCACCCACCCATGGCCCAGCACGGCATCCAGCTGCTTCCTCTCTCAGCACACCGCGCCTGCCGTTGCTTCTTTCCCACTCTCGCGGCATCAGAGTCCAGGCCCAAGTGCGCGTCAGCTTTGGCCTCCTATCCCATCTCAGCAACCTCACCGGACATCAACGACATCTGCACGTACGACCGCCCTGGCCAACCGCAGCACTGCGTGGCGCAGTGCGAGAAGATGATGGCGAGCACGCGCACACATGTGTGAGAGACCGGGCGCGTTGATTTCCGATGCAAGACACATGAAGACATGATGTAGACACATTTCGCGCCAAAATGTTTCGCGCCAAAAAAGTTGGCCAGAGATATCCACGCTAGCGTAGCTCAGGGCGACCATCTTAGAGTCGCTCCCAATGAGAAACAGAAAAAGGACTGTATGCACACATCATAAGTGAGGCACGCATTTGCTCCGCGAGCGTTCACGCGTGATAGAATGCTGCCTTTTCTCCAAGATGAAGCTCGGGCCAACACAGGATGGCATGCAGACCGGCCCTCTCTCTTCGCGCGCGCGTACACCCGCTCACGTCTTTTCTTCAAGAGACTGTCCCTATCACCCGGCAATGCCCTTCCACTCAATCAACTTGACTCACCGACCACCATTGCCATGCAGTCGTGATGCTCCCCTAACCACTCGCCTCGTCCTGTCTCGTCCTGTACAGGTCAGGTGTTGGTTGACTTTTTTCCACATTCACACGCATGGACCTTTTGTACCCAGCATTTGCTTTGGCAGCAACAGAATCACTTGCTTCTTTTTTGCAGTTAAACAAGATACCCACCCCGGCAACGCGATTACCATGCAGCATACGACGTACGCAAAGTAGCGGCGTCACGGTTCCACACAGTCTGTCCCCGCCTCGTGCCAGCCTTCATATGGTCATACCGTGTGTTAATCAACAGAGCGAGCTGTCGTACTGCCGCTGTGCACACACACAGCACGCCGAGAGTCTCTGCCTTGATTGTTTACGCGCCAAATTTCGAGCCGAATGTATTCAATTCTTCGTGCCACCTCTTCGAGAATATTTTGCTATCACACCCACCCGTCGTTGATGGTTTTGCGGTGTAGACTACTCTCTGCCTCCTCCGCTACAGTGTACAAACAAAGCGAGGTTACTGCCACCGCGTAAGCAAGCTATTCGTTGCGTTGGCGTAGCCGGTTGACATTTACCCTAGGAAGGAATTATGTCTGGTGTTCGTTACACACTGCACAAGGTGCAAGACTGCCAGAATTTATTCATGTCACCACAACAACTTCTTCATTTTTATCCATTGATACGAGAGAACAGATTCTACCTGTTACAGTATAAATATTCATTTCATGTTCCCTCGTCTGTCCTATTTGCTACGCAACGCGAACATATCCAGGTGTTTCGGGGCTTCGACTCTGCCCTTCCACGGCCAATCAACCCCGGTTCCGCGACCACTCTCCGATACCCGATCAAGCCAAGTCGTCAGCATCAAATACGTCGTCGCTGTCCGTCGAATGTACTACAGTACGATGCTGTCAAGATTTTGAGGACATCAAGACATGAAGATCTACCGCCTCCCAAGAAACAAGATCGGCGAGGATCCATCGCAACGATCAACGTACGTACGTTCCTCACTTCGTTGTCGTTGTTTTCTAAACGTGTAGACTACATTCATGCCCGTTTATCAACAACAATACCAACTCCTAACCAGAGAGTGCGTGGTGCATCAGGGGGGTGAACAGTGAACAGATGATTGTTGTATTTTAGTTTTTTTAAACTGTTTTCCAAGGTAAATATTTTTTCTTGCCGACGGTGAGATTTACCAAGCTTTTCACACATTTTTTACAGTTTTTTTTACAGCTATTGTAGAGTCCGAAACATCAATGTCAGTGTTTTGTTACCGCTCGTACTCATTGACGAAACGGCGATATTGTCTACGTGATACATACATAGAGGAGGTAGAATGTCCAGAATGTTCCATTGTTCTGGAAATGTATTGTATATACACGTGCTTGGGTTTGGAAGCCCCCCCCCCGCCGTTTATCGGATTTGCTTGCGAACTCAATATTGTACCGCTGCACTGCTCTACTCGAGGGTAAGGTTGGCGCCAGACGGAAAATTGCATACGTGACCTTTCTATCAAGTTCTTGGCGAGAGAAATAAACAAACCTTGCACTGTCCGTTTGAAAGGCACTCCTTACCGTACACACAGACAAAAGTAATTCAAAATCGGGTGCTGTAGCAGTTAGTCAGCTCTGCATTGCATGTGTTAATAATGTAGACCGGACGGTCGTAAAAATATATTCCCATGAAATCGGGGCATACTCCGAGTAGTGCGTGCGGAATTGTTTTATTCATATCTCGGGAACATCATAGAGATAGGGAAAAATCAGCCAATCGGTCGGCAAAAGAATAAAGGCAGGTAGACGAATGCATACGACCCTGCCGTCCACGAAACAAGAAGACGGAGAAGCAAGTGGATAATGAAGGGAACTAGAGACTATTTTTGGTGGTTGCATTGCCAGCAGACATTGATCCCGTTTCAGAAATTCGTAAGAGTACAGCGAACGAGTGTCATTGTACTGTTGTTGTTGTTGTTGTTGTTGTTGTTGTTGTTGTTGTTGTTGTTGTTGTTGTTGTTGCTGTCACTGTAGTTGTTGTTGTAGTTGTTGTAGTAGAAGTAGTAGTAGTAGTAGTAGTAGTAGTAGTAGTTGTTGTTGTTGTTGCTGTTGTTGCCTTCAATAACACGTTTCCTGCACCCCCGCGACCATTGTCTCCCCCAGGATTGACACGTCGCCATTTCTCTCTCTAGCTACTTCGAGACTCGAGAGCCCAACAAGTCAACGTCAACCTGTGGGTGAAGACAGAGACGATGACCACGACCAAGACTACGAGCAAGGCCATCCGGTTGGAAGATACGTGCACCGTTCCTTGTGTAAATTAGGCTTTCAAGAAAGAAAAGAGAGTGTGTGTTGGCGTTGTGTCAAGGTGGTTCCCTGTAATCGGGACGTGTGTTGTGTTGTGCGTCTGCTTGTCAATAATCGAAGACAAATTGCACATGGTGAAGACGCGAAATCGGTCGTCATGCGAAAAATATCGGATGTGTTGGGGCAGTGTTGAAATGGTTCCCCTGAAATCGGGAAGTTCACGTATTGCGTCCGTTTGTTGAAATGAAAGATAAGAGGGTGAGGACGTGCACTCGGTCGTCTACCCAAGACAGGTGTATTGGGGCAGAGTTGATGTGGCTTCCCTGAAATCGGGATGATGTGTTCTGCGTCTGTTTATTGAAATCAAGGGCAGAGTGCAGAGGGTGAAGGCGTGAAATCGGTTTCATTTTACTGAGAGGGTTTGTGTTGGGGAAGTATTGAAAGTTTTTCTCCTGCGATCGGGATGTGCTTGTTTTGCGTCAGTTTGCTGAAATCAAAAGCAGATTACAGAGGGTGAAGATAGATGCGAAATCGATCTTCGTCCAAATTGTAACTTGTGTGTGTCGGGGTAGTGATAAAGCGGTTCCCATCAAATCGGGGTGCGTATGTTCTGTGTCCGTTTCTTGAAAACAGCGGCAGATTACAGAGGAGGGTGAAGGCGTAAAATCTGTCTTCATGTAGGGGAGGGTGACTTTTGGGGCGGCAGTATGTAATTGGTTTCCCTGAAATCGGGATGGATGTGTTCTATCGTTCGTTGAAATTGAAGGCAGAGCGCAGAGGGTCAAGGCGGGAAATCGGTGTACATGAAAAACTGAGGATTTGTGTTGGGGCAGTGTTGAAGTGTTTCTGAAATCGGGACGTGTGTGTTTTGCGTCTGCTTGTTGTTGAATTCGAAGACACAACACAGATGGTGAAGACGTAAAAACGGTCTTCATCCAGAAAATAACGTGTGTGTTGGAGCATTGTTTCAATGTTTTCCCTGAAATCGGACGTGTGTGTTTTGCGTGAGTTTGCGGCAAACAACATATTCGCCTGATTGAGA
The DNA here is from genome assembly GCA_902602495.3 of Ectocarpus sp. CCAP 1310/34. Taxonomy (NCBI): domain Eukaryota; class Phaeophyceae; order Ectocarpales; family Ectocarpaceae; genus Ectocarpus; species Ectocarpus sp. CCAP 1310/34. Next base: position 59,749 of record CACKRE030005199.1, read on the forward strand.
GCGTAGCATCTGATTGAGAGCGAGATTGCGCGATACGCTGTAGCCGGACTACCACTGAGAGGTGGAGCTTGCTGTGTAGCTTGAATTGAAGGGCTAGCCCGTAGCTTCAAGCCGCTACCCTGGTCATCCTGTGGGAGTCTCTCGTTGTGGAGCTACAGCGGGGAGCAGAAGCTACAGCAGAGCCCACCGCCCGACGCGATACCGCCCTGAAACAGTTTGAGCAGAAATAGCCAATCTGGGCAAATCTAGCAACTTGTCTAGCTCCTCGCTGCAGCATCCGATGACGATGACACGCATATGCTCGCGAAGCTGCTGATGAGACCTTCAATTTGCACCGCTTCTTGGAATAGCCCGTCCCCTACTTGCCAAGAAATGGCAAGAGGCGTCTGGACCCGAAATTTCATTTTTTTTGGCTCTCGCTCTCAATCAGATACTTCGCTCTCAATCAGGCGAATATGTTGTTGGCAGTCAAATGCACAATGCAGATGGTGAAGACGTGAAATCGGTCTTCATGTGGAAGAGAGGGTTTTGGTTGGGGCAGTGTTGAAGTGTTTTTTCTTGAAACCGGAGGCAGAATGTAGAGCGTGAAGGCGTGACATCGGTCTTCATTTTGATGCGAGGGTTTGCGTCGAGGTAGTGTTGAAGTGTTTTTTCTTGAAATCGGGCGTGTGTGTTTTGCCTCTGTTTGCTGAAATCAAAGGCAAAAGGCAGAGGGTGAAGCCTTGAAATCGGTCTTCATTTTGATGAGAGGGATTGTGTTGAGGCAGTGTTGAAGTGTTGTTTTCTTGAAATCCGTCGAATGTGTTTTGGGTGTGTTTTCGAAGGGCAAAATGCAGCGGGTGAAGACGTGAAATCGGTCTTCATGCGGAAGAGAGGGTTTGCGTTGAGGTTTTGTTGAAATATTTCCCTGAAATCGGACGTGTGTGTTAAAGGTTAGTTTGCTGAAATCAAAGGCAGAATTTAGGGGGAGAAACGGGAAATAGGTCTTCATGCGGAAGGGAGGGCTTGTGTTGAGGTAGTGTTAAAGTGATATTTCCTGAAACCGGGACATGTGTGTTTTGTGTAGGTTTGCTGAAATCAAGGGCAGAAAGCAGAGGGTGAAGGCGTGAAATCGGTTTTCATTTTACTGAGAGGGTTTGTGTTGAGGTAGTGTTGAAGTGTTTTTTCTTGAAATCGGGACGTGCTTTTGTTTCAGGTTGGTTTGCTGAAGTCGAAGGCAGAATGAAGAGGGTGAAGACGTGAAATCGGTCTTCATGCGGAAGATAGGGTGTGTGTTGAGGCAGTGTGGGAGTGTGTTCCCTGGGCGTGTGTGCCTCGTGTGGGTTTCTCAAATGAAAGGCAGTATGCACAGGGTGAAGGCGTGAAATTTGGTCTTGATTTTGATGAGATGGTGCGTGTTGAGGCCGTGTTGAAGTGTTTTTCCCTGAAATCGGGCGCGTGTGCTTTGCGTCGGTAGGCTACAACCAAAAGCAGAATGCAGAGGGCGAAGGCGTGAAATCGGTCTTCATTCGGAAGCGAGGGTGTGTGTTGAGGCAGTGGTGAAGTGTTTTTCCTGGACGCGTGTGTTTCGGGTGGGTTTGCTGAAATCAAAGGCAGAATGCAGAGGGTGTAGACGTGAAATTGGTCTACATGCGGAAGCGAGGGTGTGTGTTACGGCAGGGCTGAAGTGTTTTCTTCGGAAATCGGGCGTGTGTGCTTTGTGCGCGATTTCTGAAATCAAAGGCAAAACGAAGCGGGTGAAGACGTGAAATCGGTCTTCATTCGGAAGCGAGGGTGTGTGTTGAGGCAGGCTGAAGTTTTTTTTCCGGAAATCGGGCGGGTATGCTTTGCGTGGGTTGGCTGAATCAACGGCCAAATGCAGAGGGTGAAGGCGTGAAATCGGTCTTCATTCTGACAAGAGGGTTTCGGTTGAGGCAGTGTTGAAGTGTTTTTTTCCGAAAGCGGGACGCGCATGTTTTCGGTCAGCTTTCTGAAGTCAAAGGCAGAATGCAGAGCGTGAAGACGTGATCGGGCTTCATGCGGAAGAGCGGGTTTGTGTTGAGGCAGTGTTGAAGAGTTTTCCCTGAAATCGGGCGTGTGTGGTTTGTGTGGGCGTTCTGAAATCAAAGACAGAATGCACAGGGTGAAGACGTGAAATCGGTCTTCATGCGGAAGATAGGGTGTATGTTGAGACAGTGTGAGAGTGTTTTCCCTGAAATCGGGCGTGCGTGCTTGGCGTGTTTGCTGAAAACAAAGGCAGAACGCACAGAGTGAAGGCGTGAAATCGGTCTTCGTTGTGATGAGAGGGTGTGTGTTGAGGCAGTGTGGAAGTGAATTCCCTGGACGCGTTTGCTTCGTGTGGGTTTCTCAAATGAAAGGCAGAATGCACGGGGTGAAGCGTGAAATTCGGTCTTAATTTTGATGAGATGATGTGCGTTGAGGCCGTGTTGAAGTGTTTTTCCCTGAAATCGGGCGTGTGTGCTTTGTGCGATTTCTGAAATCAAAGGCAAAACGCAGCGGGTGAAGACGTGAAATCGGTCTTCATGCGGAAGCGAGGATGTGTGTTGAGATAGGGTTGAAGTAGTTTCCCTGAAATCGGGATATACGATTTCTGTGTCTGATTGTTGTAATCATTGGAAGGTTGCTGAGGGTGAAAGTGGAACATAGGTCTTCATGCTGCGCAATGGGTGTGTTGGGCCAGTGTTGAAGTCGTCTCCAAATTCTAAACTCGTGACGTGTTTGCTACCCGTCTGTTTGTCGAACATCGTGATAGGTAGTCTAGACAAATGTTCGCCGGTCGGACTGAATACCGCCTACATCTATCTCCACTGCCGTAAAGCAACCCAACCCGTTGTGCGGAGATAGGGCGAGGGGGGCTCGGTCTGCTCCCCCCTCCCCTACCTCCATCCGTTTCCTCCTTCCATAGGTGATGTACGAACGGACACCACCGCCAAGGACATCCTGGATAATCTTGGTCGACCTCGACATCTCTTTGCTCGCTACGGCCAAGTCTGCCAACAAGGTAAGCGGCCTGCTGTGCCTGTGGTGCCTGCGGCGTTCCGCCATGTCGATGAGCTGAGTTTGTAAGCAGAGAGAGTGCGGGTTTGAGAGCACTCCCTTCGTGTGTTGACTGGGGTTGGCTGTGACGCGGCTTCTTCGATGGCCACCCAATATCACTCTCGCTCTCAATTTCGACCGCATACACCAACAATACGTTTTGCATGATCCGTGACATCCCCGCCTCTCCATACGCCACACTGATCACTCTCTCTCTCTCTCTCTCTCTTGGTGCCCACTGTCGCTCCCAGGATGTCCGAAAACGCCACCTCATAGGCCTTTGATCTACGTCGCCGTACGCCCTCCAAGATCAACATCGTCACCTGGCCCAAGACTTCAACCTACAACAACACACACCCGACCGACTGGACAGATGAGTACACCTTGCGCTCTTGCACCGGATACTTGTTCTGATTTCTCCCTTGGTTGGCGTTGTTCTAAGATCAAAAGAACACGATTCTGAATGCAGTCGAGAACGATCACTTGACGTGAAAATACGGACATGTGTGGAAGCCATTCTGCTCAGAACATGGATGGAGTCAGAACGTTCGCCGTACAACGTGTTGGTGACGGTGGTGTTGGGGTATTGGTGACCTCGGAACGATTTGAAGCGTGCCGCGCTGACAACGGCCGGCAGGTGTATAGAGCGACTGCTAAGTGCAACCACCTTCGCAGCAACACCGATTGGGCTAGCGCACAAGTAGGCTCGGTCGAGATATCGACAGCGAGTGGTGCCTAGCAAAGAATCGGTAGCCGCGAAAGTAGTGCCTTGCGCAATCTGACCACGACCGTAGCGCGTACCTGCTACGACAGTGTGCACGCATCAAGTCCTGTTTTTTGGACCAAACCAGTCCCGCCTCCCCCCCCGCTCCCTGAACGGCGGCGGTCAGAACGTTCTTTTCCAGAGTAAGTCTTGCATGCGTTGACCGAACACAAACCCTGCGCCCGAGATTCGGCGGGAGCAATGTTTGGGAAAGTTGGCGAGCTCGAAACAATTTGACGTTGCGGTGCTGACAACGGCCGGCAGGTGTATAGTGCGACTGCTAAGTGCGGCTATCTTCGTAGGAACGCCGATACCGCTAGCGCGGAAGTAGGCTCGCTCGAGAAATCTGTAGTGAGCGGCGCTTAGCAGAGTATCGGCCGCGAAGTAGTGCCTTGCGCAATCTGACCACGACCGTAGCGCGCAACCAGATGCAGAATCGTTTCCTCAACTCTCTCGCCATGCATGGAAACTCGTACCTTCCCGTCAATTCAAATCGTAATCTTGACTGTCGGCCTTGCTAGTGCATCGTCGATACCCGTCGTTTCACGCAGCACGACTATCCCGTTCCTCTCCGTCACTTTTGCAGCACATTGATGCATTGATGGGGATATCGGCATGATAGAAGTGAACTGAGAGAACGGCTTACCGCACAACCGACCTCGATCGATTCGTACTTGCAGCGTCTCGTTGGTAACCTAACCCATTCGCTCTCGGGGGGCAGTGCACAATAGTGTGTATTGCCGGCCTTCTCTCCCCCTCCCTCTCCACCTGTTCGTCTCTGCTGCAACCGGTCGCCACAAAAGAGCCAGCNTAACCGACCTCGATTGATTCGTACTTGCAGCGTCCCGTTGGTAACCTAACCCATTCGCTCTCGGGGGGCAGTGCACAATAGTGTGTATTGCCGGCCTTCTCTCCCCCTCCCTCTCCACCTGTTCGTCTCTGCTGCAACCGGTCGCCACAAAAGAGCCAGCAGCGTCGACACGGGGCGTCGGACGGCATCCTGGAGGTGCTCGAAGCATCTTGGACGTCTTGGACAGCTTGCTACTTGTGGGTTTGGTGTGGCCAAGGTCTCTGCATGTGTTGCACGGTGCGTCCTTCTCAAGTTTCCCTGAAATCAGGACGTGTGTGCTTTCCGTCTGTTCTATATCTATCCAAAGGCAGATCGGGACGAAGGCGTGAAATCGGTCTTCGAGCAGAAGAGAAGGTGTTCTGTTGGGGAAGTGTTGAAGGTGCTGGCCTGAAACCCGGACGTGTGTACCAACGGTGTCTGTAGGTTGTTGTCAACGCTAGATGGTCTACACAACAATCGGTCGTCGTCCTGATACACCACAGCATCACCACGGCCGCGAGGGGACTAAACCCCTGGTGTGGGGATAGGGCGAGGGGGGGTCCACCATCCCTCCCCTCCCCCCCGCCTCTGTTACGTCCGTGCATTTCCTCCTTCGACAGTAGTTTGTCGACACGGTAAGCCCCCTGCTGCGTCACATCAAGCACACGGTTCCCTACGGTTCCTGCGGTGTCTGTCATGTCGACGGCTTACCCGAGGTTGGTTGTTGGTGTGGATTCTCCTCTCACAACCCAATTATGCTCTGTCAATATCCACAGGACAACCAACATCATCTTTCGTGTGATCCGTGATATCACCGCATCCCCCTGACCCAACGCTGTTTCCTCTGTTTCTCGGCGACCACTCTCTCTCCCAGGATGCACGAAAACGCCCCTTCTACAGTCTCTGTTCTGCGTCGCCGTACGCCATCCAACATCACCTCCCGAACCTGCTGCGCTACTGCTGCGGTCGTAACTCGCCGAGCACCATTCGACACCAACGCCCGCACCNGACGCCATCGTCAATACCAAAATCAGCATCGGGGTCAAGGTCGAGACGACCATCAACACGGAGACCAAGGCAACCCCGTCGCCAGATGAGTGAATCGTCGAGGCCGGTTTCTGGTCCAGGCGTGTGTGTGTGTGTGTGTGTGCGTGTTTAGTGTTCCGGTCAGACCTGGCCATAGGAAGCGAGGCATGTGTGGTGAAATCAAAGGCAGATTTGAGAGGGTGAGGACGTGAAATCGGTCTTCGTTGTGATGAGAGGGTGTTTGTTGGGGCAGTGTTGAAGCGTGTTCCCTGCAATCGGACGTGTGTGCTTTGCGTGGGTTTGCTGAAGTCAAAGGCGGGATGTAGAGCGTGAAGACTCGAAATCGGTCTCGACGCGGACGAGAGGGTTTGCGTTGGGGCAGTGTTGAAGCGTTTTCCCTGAAATCGGATGCGTGTGTTTCGTGGGAGGTTTCTGAAATCAAAGGCAGGATGCAGAGCGTGGAGACGTCAAATCGGTCTTCATTCGGAAGAGAGGGTGTGTGTCGAGGCCGTGTTGAAGTGTTTTCCCTGAATTCAAGCGTGTGTGCTTTGCCTGTGTTTGCTGAAATCAAAGACGGAATGCACAGGGTGAAGACGTGAAATCGGTCTTGATGTGGAAAAGAGGGTTTGTGTTGAGGCAGTGTTGACGCGGTTTCTCGTGAAATGTGAAATCGGATGTGTGTCTATTGAGTTGGTTTGCTCAAACCAAAGGCGGGATGCAGAGGGTGGAGGCGTGAAATCGGTCTTCATTTCATGAGGGTTTGTGTGTTGAGGCAGTGTTGAAATCTATTCCCTGGACGTGTGTGTCTTGGCGCAGGATTGAGCGTGCGTTAGGCCAGCTTTGATGTCGTGTCCATGAAATCGTGACGAGTGTGTTCTGCGTCTGTTCGTCGAAAATCATGATAGATGATCCATGAAAATCATCGACTATCGGTCTCAAAGTCAACTACATCTCCACCAACCCATCCCGTGATGTGGGGATAGGGGAGGGGGGGCACCGTCTCCCCCCCCCTCCACTACCTCCATCCGTTTCCTCCTTCCATAGGTGATGTACGAAAGGATACCACCTCCAAGGACATCCTGGATCATCTTGGTCGACCTCGACATCTCTTTGCTCGCCACGGCCAAGTCTGTCATCACGGTAAGCGGCCTGCTGTGCCTGTGGTGCCTGCGGTGTTCCGCCACGTCGATGAGCTGACTTTGTAAGCAGAGAGAGTGCGGGTTTGAGAGCACTCCCTTCGTGTGTTGACTGAGGTTGGCTGTGACGCGGCTTCTTCGATGGCCACGCAATATCTACTTCGCTCTCAATTTCGACCGCATACACCAACAATACGTT
>CACKRE030005199.1:87231-109298 GCA_902602495.3 Ectocarpus sp. CCAP 1310/34
CAGTTGCTAAATGCCAAAATCTAGCAAAGACTCTCAGCCCGTGGTCACGAAAGTGCTAGAGCCATCTGCGGATCTAAAGAACACGCACACATATAACGAGAAAAAGGTATTCAAGAGAGCCCGAAGAGGTACACCTAAAAATCCCTGCAGCACCGTATGCGTGCCCAAAAACTGAACTGCACGTCCGTCCCACCGTTCGACTACAGTAGCATCACCCCCTCCCTGTCCCACTCTATACCAAAACGGAAGATTGCCGACTACAGCATACTGCTGTCTGCAGTGCTGTCTGTACAAAAACACCATGGTAGGCATGGAACAAGCAGCTGGCGGGGCACAAAGCTGCTGTCTGAAGTGCTGTCAGAATGTGTTTGCGACCGTACAGTGAAAAAGAACAACCAACCAAAGCCATCATAGCAGCAATTGACAATCACCCGAATCTCTCCCGATCGTCTGTGTTAGGAACTGCAGTGGAAAATATCGACAATAGCTAAGAATCGTTCCACATTGAAGGGGTCTTCCACGATCAGGCACGTACATATTATGCGAAAAAGACGGAAAAACACTGGGTGAGGGGTGATGTTTTCAGCCAAGGCTGTGTGTCTCACCAGCCATAAACAAGCCAGCAGATTCCAGTCCATTTCACAATCTCGGCACCAAATTGCAATCTAAGACGTGTTCACAACAAGCAATATTTTGTCCGAGCTGCCCCAACTGCTACCTTTTCAATCCGTGCTCGGTGCGTCGAGATAGTGCAGCGTCGGTACCCAACTTGAAGCAGGGAAGTTTCTGGCCCCTTCGAACACCGAGAGGAGGCGTCGTATGATTTTGAACCAAGACAGATAGCCTCGCACACCACACATCACACACACACAAAGCCAGACATGGACAAACAGGGAGAGGGAGACACAGACCACAGCGAAGGCGGGACGGCGGGAGAAGGGTGTGCCATACACTGCTGCTGTTAGCTATCGGCGGAGGAAGCGAGAGGATAGATCAACATTTGGTTGCAGCAACAGCAGCAGCTGCAGCAGCAGCAGCAGCAGCAGCGGCCTCTCTCTCTCTCTTTCCGCGGAGAGGGGCACATGACACCAACAACACACATACGCTGCTACGCACCACCATTGGTGCGACATTCACTGCTGTACGCCTCTCTACACTTTTGTGCGCGAAGGCCTAGTGTGCGACCAGTGCCTCCCGTGCTATTAGCCTGGTTACCCATCACACGCTTGAACGGTTATGAGATTTCTCGATCGAAGCTCGAACCAACAACAGTTTTCTTTTTTAGCTGCTACAATTGTAGAGTAAACCGGCCAATTAACGAACGCTTAAGCCACCCCTCGCGCCAACAGCTCGTTCTCGGGCATGAAGAGGAGTATGATGTATTTGTGGGTACCGGACGATAGCTTGTATTATAGGCTACCTCCCTAAAAAACAAAACAAAAAAAAAACGTTCGTGTCAACGAGATAGAGCTGATGCAGTGCATTCCATTGTTTAGCTGAAAATGCAGGAAAACACCCCCCCCCCCAATTAACGAACACTTTAGCTTTGTAGCTGCTTTCGTGCGTTCTGAAGCGTTTCATGATCTGATTTTTTGTGGAGATACGTCTGTCGCAACATATATCCGTTTAGGAAAAAAAAAATGGAATCGATCCACGCCCGGGGACAAAATCCTCACATCCCCGGGTTTTCCGCCTGAAATCGGGGACGGATTTTACCCCATTTTTGACCGTACGGCGGTGCTGCACACATGAAAAGAGCCAAAACTAAGAGATTATTGCACAGTGGGTCTAATCTGATCATATACAGACTCAAGAAAAAAAAATTAGGACGAAAAACTTCGCGCATGTGATGTAATGCCCGTTCAAACAGGCACCCCTTGACCCGGCCGCTACCGCTATAATTCTCCGCAAGAACCCCAAGGCCATTTCCCTTTTTTCACAGTCATCTTACATTCCCACAAGACGCCCTTTGGTGTGTAGGTTTGTTTTATCACAAGAAACGCTGTTGCAAAAAAAAAAAAAAATCATGCATGCCCGGGGACAAAATTACCATATCCCCGGGTTTCCCGGTATCAACCCCCCCGCCCCCCCCGCGCTGCTGGGGTGCACCCTAACCATCTCCACATGCCCCCACAAACCACCTAATCTTCTGCTTTACTCGTATAGTCTAATTCATCCACCGCCTAGACAATAGTAGCCCAGAAAAACAACAACAACCGCAAAGCATCTGCCCTGGTCTAAACATCAACGATTGGTGTCGGGATCCGCTGCCGTCCTCGGGAAGAAATGGGAGCCGCCGACGGCGGCGGGTGAACCAAGGGAACCGCCGCCCCTCTCGGCCGTCCCGCTCCTCCTTGGACGGGAGCACCTCTCCCCTCGTCCCCCCCCCGCCCTCCCGCCCCCATTTGCTCTCCACGAGCACCAGTGGTGCGGTCCTGGCCACCCTGTCCTCTGCCACGCCCCTCTCGCCCACCGCCACCGCGCCCCCTGATCGCCGTCCGCGTCCCGCTTAGCTCAACCCTCACGCTCCTCTCTCCCCGCCCTCCGTCCTGTTCCCCGCCCCGTCCTTCGCCACGCCCCCCGCTCCGCCCTCCACCTCTCCCACCCTCGCGCCCTCCACCTCTCCCCCCCTCTCGCCCGCCGCCCCGCCCGAAGCCCCGCCCGCCGCCCCGCCCGCCGCCCCGCCCGCCGCCCTGCCCGCCGCCCCGCCCACCAACTGCTCCAGATTGTTGGTTGGCCTCCTTCGTTGCCCTTGCCTCCGCGCGTGCCGCCTTTGCTTCCTCAGCTGCCTGCTTCGCTTCTTGGTCCTTCTTGGCCTGAGCAAGATGTTCTTCGGCGGACAGCAGACCACCTTCGGGCTTCCCCCCCCCCGCCCGAACGGTCGCGAAAGCCTTGGTGCGCTTGGTGAGGCGGGTGAGCCCGCCAAGGAACACGGTGTTGACACGGAGCCCCTCGATCATCAGCCCGTGTCTTTTCAGCTCCAGGAGGGCAGCGCGGCCGAGGTCTCGCTCGAGTTGATCCTTAGAGGCAACCACGGCGAGGTCTTCACGAATAGGGCGGTCATGGTCCCGTTGCTTCCTCTTGCTGTGTAGTCTGTTGATAGCTTTCTCCATGCTCACCGGCCACAAGCCCGACCCTTTGAACGCCGCCTTGTTGTTCTCAGGCGTGAAGCTCCCTGCCCATGCCTCCGCAATCACGCCAGCCATGTCGCGCTTCACCGGACTCCTCCCCCCGTTCTTTAGCGGGTAGGCCGTGAGCACCTTGGTGATCTCCATCTTGAAGGTTCCGAACGTACCGACGTCCAAGGGCTGGGTGATGTGCGATGTGTGGGATGGAAGCTGGAATAGGTCCATGTCCAGGGAGATGCCCAAGCTGATGGCGTCGAAGGTCGTGTGTGAGGCGTGGCCGTCGAGCACAAGGGCAGCTTTGCCCAGCAAGCCGCGCGCATCGAGCTGCTTGCGGAGGTCTCGAAGGTAGTCCAGGAAGACGTGGCTCTGGATGAAGGATGACTCCGTGACGGTGTACTTCGCATCGGGGACGCCGTTGTTGTCCTGGATCCAAGCGGGTTGCATACGCTGGCCTTTGAAGATGATGGTAGGGTGGAACGTGTGGCCGTCGGCACCGATGGTGGCGACCACCGTCGTATTTTCTCGCGAATTGGAACGCCTCGCGCCGGGTACCTTGGTGCCTCTTGCGACGATTGCCTTCCCCGACTTTGTACCTTGAGGGGTCGAACCTACAACACGCGCGCATCGGGGGTAAAGACAGTTGAACAATCAGTAAACTAGACACACAAAAAACGCGCGTACAAACACACATGGGTGCTGCTCGCTCCGGGTGGTGGCACACAGCAGTGGTGAAGGCCATTTTTTGTGCGGCAAGTGTCGGATTCGTTTAAACTTTGGGTGCGAAACAATAACCCCACACCCATGGCAGTTTGCATTGAGCTCCAAACGTAGGTGGGTTTACAAAAACAAAGCGTTCTACTGAAGTCTCGACGTGACTAGACTAGTCTGCACTTCGCGCGTCGTTCAGCAACACACATGCATTTTGCAGACCAAGAACACACGCCCGCTGTTGCCGGTAGCATCACAACAGAAAACGATGTACACATGCAATCATGCGGCAGAGTGCAACTGAGATGACCACAGGGACTGTTACATGCTAACCTCAGCCGACTCCAGCAGCAAACATGCGGGCGTGTTGTGTGCTACGCGCATGACAAGCAGCAACGGCTCGGAAGATATGCGGGACAACTGCTGGATCTTTTTTTTTTGCAGCAGCAGAACTCCGCGTTGTTGTGACACATCGCAGTGCTGCTGGTACTTCGCCTACGAACCCACAGCAGTCGATACTGACACCGCTGACACCCAATGACACCTACTGACACCTCAACCCTTGCCCTAACTCACTTGTCTCATCCGTGTTGAGGATGCGTTCCGGCGGGAGCTTGGTCTCCTCCAGGTACTCCGCCCATGCTTTGTAGAAAGCTTGAAGGCGAGGCTCGCCGTCTTCGTTAATCCGGTTTGCTTCGTAGATGTGGGTGGCTCGCTCCGACAAACCCGGGTGTCTCGCCATAAACCCCTCAAGCCAGCTGTCCCCAGGGCCCTTGTCTGGGTCCCAGGGCACCTTGCGCCCGTCGGTGCAGATGTTGCGCACAGCGTCTCTCAGCTCCCTCCGACCCAACAGCAAGAAGTGTCGGGAGGCGTAGATCAAGACGTCTTCTACGAAATCTTCCTCCTCCTTGCTCAGGACAGTCCCGGGACCAACCCTCGCATCTATGGCCACCTTGTTCTTCACACGGTCGTGCAGCGAGGCTAGCGGTAACCCGTAGGTCCTCGCAGCAACGCGGAGCGACATCTCACCGCTGCGTACCGCATCTACAGCCTTCTGGGCCTGCTCTGGGTCTACTCTCTTACGTCCCATGCTTAGCAGCAGGACCCCGAAAAGGGCAAAGATGCCCCACATAAGGGGTGTGGGTGAGGGCTGTGCTGTATCTCGGGAGTGCTTGACCCGATCGACACGCGGAGGTGCTCAAACGAAAGCTAACGGAAAGCTGAAGATTTCAAAAAAAAAATTGGGGGGCTCCGCGCATTGTGCGCCGAGGGACGTGCATTTGAAAAAAGTGTTCATTAAAGGGGGGGTGTTCGTTAATACCCTGGTTTACTCTAGCCCTATTTTTTAATATACCACACCCCTCCTTCCCCCCCGGTGTTTGCCGTCGGGGTTGGGTTTTCGTCGCTTGGCAACGACGTTGTTAAAGAAGCCCCCCCCTCGGTGTTTGCCATCGGGATTGGGTTTTCGTCGCTTGGCAACGACGTTGTTAAAGAAGCCCCCCCCTCGGTGTTTGCCATCGGGATTGGGTTTTCGTCGCTTGGCAACGACGTTGTTAAAGAAGCCCCCCCCTCGGTGTTTGCCATCGGGATTGGGTTTTCGTCGCTTGGCAACGACGTTGTTAAAGAAGCCCCCCCCTCGGTGTTTGCCATCGGGATTGGGTTTTCGTCGCTTGGCAACGACGTTGTTAAAGAAGCCCCCCCCTCGGTGTTTGCCATCGGGATTGGGTTTTCGTCGCTTGGCAACGACGTTGTTAAAGAAGCCCCCCCCTCGGTGTTTGCCATCGGGATTGGGTTTTCGTCGCTTGGCAACGACGTTGTAAAAAAGCCAATTCACTTCGTGAACTCGGTGCAGGCCACCCTGACTCTCGAAATCATGGATTCGAGTTCGTGTGGAGGTGTCGTTTTTTTCCAAGACATTTTTTTTGACAATAGATAAATGGGCGACTGCGAACGAACGCAATCCAATGTGTAGACTACCCGCACAAGCCTACTGTAGGTATTTTTTTCAACGCAAAAAACTATTCCATCTCCCGATAGTATGTGCCACGGACCTCTTTATGCCCTCCGCCTGCCACTCTTGATATTTCTGCCACGTCTTGGCCTCCCGCGCACACACAAGGTTGTTGTACATTTGCAGTCCGCATGGAGCCGACGGGGTATCTTACTGGTCACGGTTAAAGCTTTCCGAGAACGCCGCGCAGCCGCGCAGCCAGCCGCGTTTGGCCGTGGGTGAGGGGTAGGGTTAGGGTTGGGTTAGATACAGTAGGTCGGCCACCGTATGTGACACATCCCATGTGTTGAGCGCCTAGGTCCAACATCCGTTTAGACCGACAGCTGGTCTCAGCGCTCGGCCACCGAGCAACCACTGCTGTTAGTTCCAAAGAGACACCAAACTACAGCAGTACAGCAGTACTGGTCTACTGCTGTACTGCGGCTGTTACAAGTGCGCTGTACGCGAGGGCGCATCCGCAAGCAAGGCCAGGTTGGAGCTTTTCTGTGGCGGTCTAGCGTTAACGACTTTGTCGAGGGTGATTGGGTAGCGCCGATGTGCAGCCGAAGAGTAGGGCGTCACCACACCTATCCGTCACGCAATTCAGATCACTCATCGAATCTCCGAAGAAACCAAGCAGAAACTCCCTGTTCCTCCGCGATCTACCAACTGCAATCTCCGTAGATCCATGTCCCATACTCAACCACATTACTATGCTACGAGTATATCTAACAGCCCCCCTGCTCGTATGCATCGTAATGATACGGCAAGGCAACATAAATCCACTTACGAACCAAAACGTCGTTCCTATTCGTCCGTGACAAACAATGAACCAAAAACTCGATTATGCAAATATTCCTGAACCAAAAACGTCTCTTAGCACACTGCATCCTTCAACTCAGAAAACGCTTTGCTATTGGTCCATCTGCTCTCTCTGCATCTCGTCGCATTTGTATTCGCCATACATTTCATCCCTTACGTCTCAAAGGCATTAAACAACCCATTCATGTTAACATAATTATGGAAGAACTCTTCCATCATTCTTTTCCAAAACAATGATCAATCCTGGATAATCGCCTTCGAAATACTGCAGATGCATACAGTCATCCCCAAATCCTACATGAATACCAAGACAACATGAATTTCGCAAGGGATAAAATATGCATGTTTGATGCTTCCGAACACACAGAATGTACCCAGTTCGCAGATAAAACGCGACCAGGAACGAATGCTACTCTCACAATTCCGATCAAACAATATCCCCAAAACATTCGGTCAACGTCAAGACAACTTCCGCAGGTGAAACGCGAATATTTCTTGATTGTAACACTCCAGAAACCAAACATCAGCTTTCCGTTCCTCCTCCTGAAAGGATAGTGTGCCCCTCTTCTCGGGGGGATCTGCCCCCCTGATTTGAGAAGGGGTTGGAGTCAGAAACACAGACCAAAATAACACATTCAAAGTCCATCCAGTCGAAAGCTCAAGAAAAAACAATATTTATGCAAATCCGAAAAGCTAATACCAAAACCAAATCAAAATCCATTACCAAACAGTTCCAGTCCGAAAGTTCAGACCAAATCAAAAACCAAAACCAAAATCCAATACCAAAACAAAGACAACATCAACACAAAATCCAATCTAATACCAAAACAAAACAATACTCGAAACCCCTACATTTGCCGGCGCATCATCAAGCTCCAGCGCTTAATAACCCATTGCCCAAGCCATTGTTTTCCCCCCCGCGGACAATTCGCACGCCTCCGCCGCGGTCGCCTTCCGCCATCTTTTCCGGCTGGCCGCGGCTCGAGCTTCGATGTTTGCGTCCGCCTGACTTGGGGGAAGAACAATTGTCGCTCCGAGAGGATTGACTCGGCAGTGGTGCAGGGCAGGTCGCGCGTTCGGAGGGGATGATGGCGGCAGATTAGTTCCGAACAAACCAGCACTACTGAGGAGAATCACAAACATACAAACATTCCCCCCGGTTCTGCAAAGTAGTGACTGCATGCAGCAGAAAAAACAATAAATGAAACACACGTTCAAGTCGTCGGACCCTACTTGTGGAATGGTTTGTCTGAAATTCATTGCCGATGCGATATCGCCACACCATAAATAGCTGAATATCATCCTGAAACGGAGGTTGATTAGTCCTCTGTTGCAAAATAGTAATCAAGCTGCTGCTACTGTTCTAACCATAGGGTAATCAATCCTAAGTCAAAACCTTAACAACTTTTGGAACCGCAATCTCACAACAAATAGCAATCTCAAGACAACGTACAACAATATTAGGAAATCAGCATTTATTTCGTCAATATTGTGAATTTTTAATCTGCAACAAGGTGGAGGTACCAATGTTGCACTTCGTTGAGACTTGACACGTCTCCGGCACTCGCTGACACAACCAAGACATGAAAAGTTTTTGATCAGGTTAAACCTGCTACCCAAAAAGAGTCCAGATAAAACGTTGATCACGCATTTTTGATCAGGCTAAACCTGCTGCTCAAAAAGTAGCTACCAAAGAGAGCCCAGATAAAACGTTGATCACGCTATTGCCGGGGAGAGAAAGTTGGTCTCAGCACGGCTGTCAGGATGACAAAGCAAAAACCTCGCCGATCACTGCATTTCATTACGCACAATACTATTTCTAATACCATGCTACACGCACACATCATATCATCAGTTTAGAAACTGGCATCAGTTTTTGAGGATTACTGGTAACCTGAATTAATTGTGTCTACCCGTTATGCTACAGGTAGTCGGCCTTCTTTGGCCGAGCGTTTGACGGCGGTACCGCGCGACGATGTCGCGATTTTGATTGAGTCTACCGGTAATAGGTAGTCGACCTTCTTGGCCGAGAGGTGGCGGTGGAGAATGAGGTGGAGTTGGAGGTTGCGTTAGCGTTGGCGTTTGACGGCAGTACCGCACGGCGTATTGCCGCGTTTAGAATCGGCGGCACTATGAGTATTATACCGCATCACCGCAATGGGTGTGTTGATACCAACAACAGTCCAGTAGGAAACTGAAAAGTCATCACGTGCCTGAGCGGGCCTACTACCCAAGTAGACGGCGGGCTGCAGCTGACGATGGCGCTGCTGTAGGTCTTGGGGTTGCTGCTGCTGTGCAGGCCCTCGCCGTTGGTGGCCTCTTCGTCTGGTTGGGTGTCGTCAGCCGCGCATGCGGCTGCCCATCAGCGCTACCCAATCACCCTCGACAAAGTCGTTAACGCTAGCGTGTTGGATAAACCGGGTAGGCCGAAGCTTGTAGGTTTGTGGAGAAAGGCAGCTCGGCCAGTGAGGGCCGAGATGGGAAAGTCTTGTATTAGAGGGAAGAGGGAAGGGCAGAGACCACTCGAGGCCGAGCAGCCGAAGAGTGCGTCACCACACCTATCCGTCACGCAATTCAGATCACTCATCGAATCTCCGAAGAAACCAAGCAGAAACTCCCTGTTCCTCCGCGATCTACCAACTGCAATCTCCGTAGATCCATGTCCCATACTCAACCACATTACTATGCTACGAGTATATCTAACATGGGGCAATTCAGCAAAGCGAATTATTCAATAGGACCGAAACCAAACCATAAACCGATATTCGCAAGCTCCACCCTTCGTATCACTCACTAGCGCACCTGTTGGTGGCGCAGAGAGCCAGCGTACGGTGCGGCGGGGGGTTCAAATATTGTTTCGTTCGAGGCATGAAGCGGCGGAACTCCGAATAGTCTAAATAAGAGGATGTCTCGCGACTAGCCACAACTTGCTCAGATAGATTCAACTCGTCGGTGTTTCGTGATCGATATGTATGAGCCTTGCGCATGCGTGCCCTTGGGGCGAAACGACGTAGCAGTCGTGCAGCTCAGCCAGGGAGTACACGTCGAAGTCCTGGAATATGCTAGGGAGAAGGAGGAGTGGATAGCGAAACAGTACGAACAACCTTCGGTGCGTCTCCGATCGTTTCGTGGAAATATGGAAATCCAGAGAAACGCTCGTGCCAGAAACGACGACGGTCGACCCTTTTCCCCTTGCTGAATCCAGTCCTACATAGAGAGGCTCGTGTCTTTTTTCTGTTGGAAGCAACAATAAGCCTACATTGAGGGTGGCGAGCATCGACGTTGTACTGAGTTATTTGCCTTTGCCCGACTTAAAACCAATGCTGCCGGCCTGGAAATGGTTGACTTTATCTTGTATCGATCGAGAGGGCGGTCAGAAAAGTGAGACAGGCGGTGTGACTACGTTCAGGGATCCGATACACCGCTCGTTGTGCGCAGGCTTGTTTACGAAAGTGATTGACCCCACCCGCAACTTGTAGGAAAAACAACGGGGAGCCTTGGGATTTACTTGTGGCGCAGATGATTCCCGACGTTTAGGATGTCTCAAGCCTTTGAGCCCGACTGTGAGGGAAATGCCAAAACACAAAACCGTGATGTGCAGCACGAGAGATTCAGCATACCAAGTTGAATTTCCTCGGCCCATGCCCTCGGATTTGCGCAGTGGTAAACTATGGAAGAGGAGACGTAACCCGGTCAGATTGAGGAATCTGTCGCTCCCGGCCACAAGCGCCTCTACCTGACTCGTGCAAGTCGAGAATGTGACAACCTGGAAAGAAAAAAGGGCATGTCAAACAGTGCGACTGGGAAGATCGTGGTACTTTCCGAGGGAGTGCCGGCCATGTCATCGCGACACTACTTTGCTCAGTGCTGTTGATCCTTTCCCTTGGGGGGCGGGGTTCTTTTCTATAGCAATTTCTATAGCAACATCGCACTCTTTGAGACGAGGTTTCAAGTGTGCGTGAGGGTGGCCGTTCGGCTGCCCTTCCACCCATTCCGCGTGTCAATTTTTCCAACTCACGGGAAGTTTGGGTGCACCAGCCCAGGCCACACAGGGCGAAGGTCATCCGCAATTTTCTCCCGGTTTGTTGTTTACTCCTGACCACCTACGTAAGCGTACAACGCTGTGTAATGACCAATCCACATAACAATACCCCACGCGTCGACCCACGCAGCGGTAGGCGTTTGCCGTAGCAACAACAACTTTACAGGCCGACGCGAGTATTGACCCTTCCGGTGGAAACCATGTGGTTGGCCTCAATGGCCGCAATCTGACGAGTCTCCCCGCCCCCCCCGGCGCCTACATCCGGCGCGGCCATGTTGACCCTGCCGTTCACCACGAGCAGAGGGTTAGGAGTCGAAACCACGTCTTCCGGCACGCTAATCCCATCCAGATACTGAGGTGGCGCAGAATAGGGCGACCACATGCAAATGCATTGATACCACGCGCGTGGGCGGACGGGAGGGGAGAGATAGTCTTCGTTATGTTCTTGCCGCAGTCCTATCGTTGCCGGTGTCGGCGAGCGAGCAAGGGAGGTGTCTGTCGCGAAAGATTACAAGCCGGGGCTCGGTATTGTTTGTTTGCCCCGGTATGCGAATGTGCGCAAGCCCTTCGCAGCATAGACTACAGGACAGGATGGGCGGGGTGCTCACAATATCTACTACTCGTTAATGTCTCCTCCTTTCTATTTGTACCATACATTTCGAAGTTCTTCTGGGTTAACTCCGGGGCTCGGTATTGTTTGTTTGCCCCGGTATGCGAATGTGCGCAGCAAGCCCTTCGCAGCATGGACTACAGGACAGGATGGGCGGGGTGCTCACAATATCTACTACTCGTGTATGTCTCCTCCTTTCTATTTGTATCATACATTTCGAAGTTCTTCTGGGTCAACTCCATCGCCTACCATCCAGTATGTCAGATTTACTCGCAGCAGTATCTGGTCGTGAGGATCCCAAGGGGATGCGTGTTGGGAATTTCGTGTGTTGTAGGGTACCACTGGTGCAGTCACGGGGACCCTTTTGGCGTAGTTGGAACGATGAGGCTTGCGTGCGTGCTGCGCACTTCGGCCTTCTCTCTCTCCACCGCCACCGCCGTCTCTCTCCAATCAAGTTTCCTTCTCCCAGTCTCTCTCCACCTCTTTCTCAACCTCTCTCGCTCGGCATAACACGGCCGATTACCAGTGTCTCAAGTAACGCCCAGGACGGGCTTTCTGCACCCCACGTAGTTTACCTTTCACACTAGTGCGATATCACGGTATCTGCGCGCGGGCGTAGCCTTCCGGGGGGTTTGCAGTCACTCGCAATCGGTAGACTCCCGCAACAACAGACACCATGGAGGGCATCGACCTCTCCGCCCTTGCGGGGAAGAACTACAACAAAACGTGGAGGAGATCGTCCAGCAACGAGTACAAGCCGAACTTGACGCCAACAGGATCAACGAGGGTGAAGTCACCTACGCCCAACCACCAGCCACCCAGTCCCACCTACTGGCAACCAGCCATCACCCTCCAGCCAGGGCAAACCAGCCACCTTTAACGACCCCAGTAGCGTCGCACACATCGTGGCGCAAGGGGCTAAGGCGACAGCTAAGGCCATTGCTGAACAACAGGGATTTGCCCGCTCAGGCACGTTACGTGTCAATCCTGGCTCAGAAATAGAACCTTGGCTTGGTAGCGTGAAGAAGGAGCAGGACTTGTATATTATGTTTGATATTTTTCGTGGTAAGATGATTTCATATTTCCAGGAGGGTGTGCATGATGCGTTGGAACTGGAGGTCGAGGTNCAGGACTTGTATACTATGTTTGATATTTTTCGTGGTAAGATGATTTCATATTTCCAGGAGGGTGTGCATGATGCGTTGGAACTGGAGGTCGAGGTCAAGACTGGAAGGGGGTGTGAATGTTGCAGAGCTTCGGAGACTTTATGGCAATGATGTGGTAGACAAGTCTTTCAAGCTATGGGATATTCTCATCAGCAAGGTCTTGTACCCCCCGATTCAGAGCTTGATTCTGGCGTGTGATAGTCCACAAAGAGGCCGGAAAATCGTGACAGAATTCTATCGGGAGAAGAAGCAGTCAGAAAAGTCGAGGTTGGAGCAGGACTGGAAGGAGTTGGAGATGAAAGAGTCCGAGAGTCCACAGGACTATATTGTCCGCTCAGAAGCCCTTCGCCTGCGTCTAGCATCTGTAGGCACGATTAAGGATAAAACAGATGCCAACGAAGACGTTTGTTGTGGCCTTTCCTCTTCGTTGTATGCCGTGCAAAAAGGAATGTGCTTGCCCATGATGTCCTGACGTTACGTACCCTTGAGACTGTGGTGAGGGACACCCACGTGGAGATGGAGCGCGAGAGGAGCAAGGGGGAGAGGCGCGAGGTGGAGCTCGCTCTCGCCGCGTCCGGCATGGGCCGGAGCGGCGGGGGAAGTGGGGGGGCATCCGGGGGTCAAGACGGCGGTCACGCAGCAGCTGGCGGCCCAGATCGAGACGGAGAGAAGAAGAACGGTGACGTGTTCAACGACGACCTCAGCGGATTTTGCCGCTACCACCAGTCCGAGCTTCCCACCAACGAGCAGTGTCGTTTCCAGCAGCAACTGCGGCGCGCGCGTTCGAGGGAGGGCGCTGAGGAACGCCGCTCGAGCGGCGGCAGCCGCGGTGGCGGCGATAGCCAGCGAGGGGGTAGACCGCCGCCGGGCCCGGCCCCGGTGGCGGGCGATGGGCGAGGATAAAAGGGCAGCAGCACCACACCGGTCATGGTGGCGGTGGCTGGAGCCAAGCCTCATCCCCCCGCGACCTCTTCGTGGACGTGGGCCTGGTGGTCGTCTGGGGCGTCACCCGGGGGGTCGTGGGCCCGCGGGACGCCACAGCAGCGACGGTCGTGCCGAAAGAGAGCGGGCAGGGAGAGGCCCGGGGCACGCGCGTTCTGGCCACGCAAGAGAGCAGGCATACGTTGTGTACTACGCCCACGCTGATGGTGGCTACTACGAAGATTACGGCGACTACGATGACGGATACTACTACGACGGCGGCTACCACGACGCCGCGTACGCTCACTACGCCTGCAGTGGGGACAGCTACAACTATATATACTCCTCAGGGTACGATGACAGCCGGTCATCTGACGGCGGCGTGCACTACGTCTACTACCCTCCCGCTGGAGAAGATTCGTTATCCGGGCAGCCACGTCAGCCCCCCCCCGCGAGCAGCAGCAGCACCGCTTCCTCATCGTCCTCTACTCCTTCTCCTGGCGCGTCTCCATCTTCGGGCTACCTCCACCTCTGCAAGGCACAATCGGTGCCTCTAGGCAACTCTCACCCCGAAGATTTTTTGGTAGGATAGGAGTGACGATTGAAGTAGGTCTGCTGCGTCTGTTTCGTCTTTGCTGAGTGTGGAATCTAGTGACGGATCGCCTGGTAGCGAGAGATGGGTAGCTGACTCAGGAGCCAGCAAAGGTTTTACCAACAGCAGCCGGCACATGTACGACCTGCAAGAGATCCCCGCCAGTAGCAAGTATGTCGTTGTAGTTGATGGTCGACTGCTCGAAGTGGAAGCTTATCGGTAGCATCAATCTTAGTTCTTTCAGGAGGATGATAATGGTGGAAAAACGACGATGTGTGTGAAGCGCACTGGCGTGTCTGTAGTAGAGAGCCTGAGCTTCAACTTGTTTTCAACCAATGCTGTTTGTGTGCACTGCCGCCCTCAGCGGTCTGTGATGTTGAGACTGGGTACTACGTTATCCCAGGAACAGCAGATGAAAAACAGGACCATCTCTATTTCTCGTCACGCAAGCCCCTCAGGCAAGTGAGCTAGTGCGCTCTTTCTCTCTCTAGCACCGGGGGTCTTCTCCGACCCCCCATGTACTTCATACCCATCCACGTAACTCCCATCAGGCGCATACAGGGCAGTAGATCGGACACGTATCCAAAGTACCACAAACACATGCTGTTTCTCTGAAGCAACAAATCCTCCACGACGAGCGTGGCGCAACCCTACAAGATGGACTGCTCTTTGCTAGAGAGGAAGAAGCGTCTGCAGCGTATGCCATGCGGTTGCCATACGACCCATCTGCAACTATAGTAGACTCTGCTGCTTTGCCCGCATTCGTGACTGCCCCCGATTCCGCCCCCGCCGTTTGCTCCACGCGTTCCCCTTCTCAAGAAGGGGGCTCCGCGGAATCATGGATGTCCGTGTTGCGTGTTCCTCCCGCTGGCTCTGCTAGCGTAGTACCTTCGGCTGATACCGTCCCGCCCACTGGTTCCACCAGTGTAGTACCTGCGAGTGAGAGCGTCCCGCCCGCCGGCTCTGCCGACGTAGTACCTTCCTCGGCGTCCGAGATTGTGTGTGTGGGTACTTTTCCGGGTATGATTCTTGGAGATACGAGTGTGCTCACCGACGAGCAGCTCATGGATGGCTATGATGACATCCCGTATCAAGACTTTTTCCCCGTGTTTATCCTAGAGAGTGACGCTGCGAATGTGGCTGGTGTTTTGGATAGTATTGATGGGGGTGCTGGTTTTGACTTGGGTGCGGCCGCGCTTGGCCCTGGTGCGTCCCCGTTTGCTCTTGGTTCGACTGAAAAGTTCGTTGACATCAACTGCTTCCATCGCTCCCTCGCTTGCGAGCCTCTTTTGAGAGAAACTGCCCAGCAGAGAGGCATCGTGCTCACGGGCAAGCTGGAACGGTGCACGGACTACATGAGGACGAAGGGCAGGCGAGGGTCGGTGCCGCGGGGGCCGGGAGCGCGGGCGTGTAAGCCACTCGGGCGTGTTCACCTGGACCTGTGTGGACCGCTGGTGCCTTCCCTGGGCGGCAACCTCTACCTGTTCGTCGCCGTGGACAGCGCCTCGCGGTGGAATACGGTCTACGGTCTCCGGCGGAAGTCCGACGCGCTGGCGGCAACGAAAAGGCTGCTGGCGGACGTGGGGCGGTACGACCTCGGGCGCATCGAGTGTTTCCGCGTCTACAACGCACCGAGTGGACCCGCGGCAACTTCCGGCGATTCTTCGACGACAACGGCATCGGCGTCGAGTTCACCCCGCCTGGCGTTCCGCAGTACAACGGCGTCGTCGAGAGCGCCATCTGGCGCATCATGAATGCCGGCATGGCCGCCCGCCGCAGCGCTGGCCGTGTGTTCTATGTCGACTTCGCCTCCCCGGCCTCGACGAGCGCGGTGACCGTCTTTGGATGGAATCAGCGAAATGGGCCGCCAACGCTCTCAACCAGTCGGCGACCAAGGCCAACCCCGGGCGGCGCTAGCCGCACGAGATGTTCACCGGCGAGCAGGGACCGTTCCGCGTGCTGCCGTTCTTCCAGCCCGGCTTCATGCGTGAGGATCGCCGCACCAAGCTCGACGGCCAGGCCACCCTCTGCTACTACTTGAACGGCGGCGACAACCACCCGGCGTCCACCGGCCGCATCGTCTACACCAACAACGTGTCGTGGGCGACGTCGGCGCCAGCCGGCGAGGGGGTTCCGCTGGTATCACCGCTGCGCCGACACCCCCCCCGTTCCCGCCGCTGGTCGTCTCGATCAACTTTGGCCCAGCACCGACGCCTTCGACCGCCGCACCGCCACCGCCAGGGCCCAGGCCGTCGCCCGCTCCCGTTGCCGCTGCCGCTGCGCCCCCTGCCGCAACGCCGCCGCCAGCGACCACGCCGTCGCCCGCTGCCGCTCCCGCTGCCACTTCGTCCCCTGCCGCAACGCCGCCGCCAGCGACCACGCCGTCGCCCGCTCCCGCTCCCGCTCCCGCTTCGCCCCCTGCCGCAACGCCGCCGTCAGCGACCACGCCGCCGCCCGCTCCCAAGCCTTCACAGCCGCCCTCTGCCACTTCCCCGTCACCGTCGGCGACCCCCGCTCCTGGCCAGACGTCATCTGCCGCTTCGCCGTCACCGTCGGCGACCCCCGATCCAGACCAGCCGCCGTCGCCGCCGGACCCCGCGATGCCCCCGCTTAAGGCTCACGCCATGCAGGGGCTTCGCCCGGGTACAAAGGCCGAGGGTATGACAGACCAGCGGCTGCCAAGCCGTACGAGATCGGGAACAAGGCACAGCACAGGACCCGTCTCAATGCTAGACAAAAACAATCTGGTGTCGATGCTGGAGGCTCGAAGCGCGGTGGATGAGGAGCGCAGGGAGCTGGGGGGGGCGGAGGCCGGAGAGCCGGGGGGAGCGGGGGCCGGAGAGCAGGCAGGAGCACTCGCAGAGGTGGACCCGGGGGCTGGAGGAGCGGGCTTTCCACTCGCATTTGCCACGCTCCTCGCCAACCGGGAAGACACCGATGCCACGCTGCGAGACCAGCGCCCGCCGGAGCAACGCCCTGACCTTCCGCGCTGCCAGGCCAGCGACCTTCGTGTTCCAAAGAGCTACAAAGAGGCCATGGCGTCGTAGCACCGGCACCTGTGGAGCGACTCTATGCAAAGGGAGTCTTATGGCTTGTTGGAAGCGGGGACCTTTACTCCGTCGAAGTAGCAATTAGTGGAGAACACAAATAACAATAAGTAGGTATTCGATTGGAAGGCAGATGAGTTTGGATGGCCCATTAAGGTTTAGTCGAGACTTTTAGCGAGAGGTGATATGCAGAGAGAGTACATTGACTTTGGAGAGTTGTACGCGCCTACCGTTTCTGTTTCGTGTGTTAGGATGTTGGCTGCTTTGGCGTGCGAGTTGAACCTCGACTTGTGTCAGTTCGATATTGAGCAAGCTTTTGTGCGTTCGGAGTTGGAGGAAGACGTGTACATGCGTTTGCCGCAGGGATGTGGAGCTCTATCTGGAATGATTGTAAAACTAGGCAAGAGTCTGTATGGCTTGAGACAGGCATCTAGGCAGTGGCATGCAATGCTGAAGAGCTGTTTGGTGGAGTTAGGTTTTGAGCAGTGCATGGCCGATGCTTGTGTGTTTCGTTTGATTGAGGATGGATGTATTGGTCTGACTTTGGTAGTACATGTAGATGACATTTTTGCTGTGGGAGAGAAGGAGAGATGTGACAAGTTTGGCGCCGACCTTAACAAGCCCATGCCAGTGAAGAACTTGGGAGAGTTGAGATGGTATTCTGGGTGCTTTTACGAGAGGAACGAGGAGACCGGTAGGTTGACGATTTCTCAGTAGACTTTCACGGATGAGCTAGCAGCAGAGCATGGAGTAGTGGGAGGTAAGAGCGTTCCGATGTCTTCGGGGGTGAAGCTTTCTGATTTTCATGCGGATGAGATAGAGACAGACTATCCGTTTCGTGAACTAGTCGGATCTTTGATGTGGCTGGCGACTCAGACTAGATCACACATTGCGAATGCAGCAAGGGCAGTAGCTAGGTATTGCTCATCTCCAAAGCAGGTCCACTGGGATGCAGCAATAGGTATTTTAGGGTATGCAAGGAAGACGAGTTATTTCGGTATATCATTTCAGCGAGGTACGGTAGAGGGATTCAGCTTGCAGGGGTACGCTGATGCGGACTTTGCAAGCAAGGCAGCAGACCGTAGGTCGGTATCAGCGGGGATCGTCACATATGGAGGAGGCGCCGTGTCTTGGTTTTCCAGAACGCAGAAGTGTGTTACGCTTTAGACGACAGAAGCAGAGTACGTGGCGCTTGGTGACGTAGTGAAGGAGATCTTGTTTTTGAGGCAGGTTTGGCGTTTCATGTTGCCGCAGGTCGGCATGCCGTGCATCCCAGTCTTCGAGGACAACCAGGGGGCGATTCAACTAGCGCAGAGCCCCATCTCAAACTCGAACTCGAAGCACATAGATGTAAGGCACCGTTTTCTCACGGAACTGGTAGAGAGGAAGGAAATTTCGGCGATCCACGTGCCGTCGCCATGCCAGCGTGCAGATTTTCTTATGAAGAGCTTGCCGAAGGACACTTTCGAGTCTCACCGTGATTTTGTAATAAATTTGGAATGAACATTTATTGTTTTTCTGATGGGTTATGTTTTGGTTTGCTTTCATTTTCCGCGCCAAGTATTCATTACGCGCGATGCAGCATTCATTCATATTTCTTGGAACGATTTTTCTTACATTTTGGTATAGTCTTGATGGTATATATTCTTGAAAAGACGTCTTTTGGTTGAGATATCGGATGTTAGCAAAGTTTGCAGTGAAAAACTGTTGCGAGCAGGGGGGATCTGAGATATACTCGCAGCAGTATCTGGTCGTGAGGATCCCAAGGGGATGCGTGTTGGGAATTTCGTGTGTTGTAGGGTACCACCGGTGCAGTCAAGGGGACCCTTTCGGCGCGGTTGGAACGATGAGGCTCGTGTGCGTGCTGCGCACTTCGGCCTTCTCTCCCTCCACCGCCACCGCCGTCTCTCTCCAATCAAGTTTCCTTCTCCCAGTCTCTCTCCACCTCTCTCTCAACCTCTCTCTCTCGGCCAAACACGGCCGATTACCCAGTGCCCCAAGTATCGCCCAGGACGGGCTTTCTGCACCCCGCGTAGTTTACCTTTTCCAGTAAACCTAAAATGTCCGTGAAAGGACGTCCATATTCTGCCCCAGCCCTTCGCTAGTTTCTTCGGTTAATGGAATCTGCGGACTCACCTGCTTCACGATGCTTTGCAGATCCCTGTTCTCGGCCTCAAGGCGGTTCTGCTCGCGTTCCACCGCCAGTTTGTCTAGCAACGCCTGCTTGGGGTAGGCGGTTTGGGAATCGGCGGTTGGTGCTTCGGGTGGGTCTTCGACTCGCACTTATTTCGAAGCAGTGAAAACATCGGCGTGTCCTATCCTACGAGTACTGATGGTTTGAACGATGCACAATTGGTCCCAAACGGGTGGTCGCATCGTCAATTTTAACCCCTGAAACACGCAGTAGCGTACTGCACAACACCCTCGCTCTGAAGTAGGTATGAAAACGTTTATTCCATCAACAGTCATGTTGTTTTACATGTCATGCTAGGATTAGCAAGTTGAAGTACAACATTCCTTGCTACACCGATCTTGCCTGGGCAATTCTACTCAGCCCTTGAAAACAACTTCAGGTATTGCGCCCTTCACTTGCCTTGTTGTAGCGCTTGTGAAAATTATCTAGGTGGTTCCATCTTGGCACCGGCTGGCCGTTCTTCCCCCAGGCTGACGATTGCAAAGGACTTGGGGCTACAGCTTCCTCCTCCCCTACCCCTTTGGGCTTCTGTTTTGCGTACCGGGGGGCAAGGGAAGGGCATGGGATTCATACCAATAGGAAGCGTCCCAGGACTGTAATGCTACACGTTTGGCTTATCATGCGAAGATCGTTCAGTGAGTATACTATTGCACGAGGATTTTAATTTCATTTCATTCCTTTTCTTTTGCCAAACAGCCCGAATGGTCTAGACTACAGTAGTTGAGCCATGTGCCGGTAGGATTTACCCTCTTGAACGCCGACAAAAGCAACGAGTGGCCGTAGCAATCACTTCGTCACCTCACGAGAGTCCTTTTCTGCCTCCACCTACATGACGTATTTGCGGACGCTTGATGTGCTGGTCAAGTACTACACTTTAGACAATCCTGAGGTAAAACGGACGCGGAACTCGTGTATCACTCTTCCAACAGTTCCAGGCTGAGGCCAATCTTCAACGGGCCACGCCTCATCACTGTCCACACACACACACACACACGAACGGATCCTCGTGTCTAACACGCGGGTTGACGTCAATAAGAGAACGCGGGGAAAAACGACGGACAGGAACGCGCCGCGTACCTTCTTACCACCAATGAGATCCCGCTCCGCCTTCAAGATTCTCTCCGCCTCTTCTTCCACTTCATCAGTGTTGGCACTAACGTAGAACGGCAGTACCTGCATGATTAGTTTGATTGCACAGTGTTAGATATAGCGCCAGACATCCCTGCAGATGGCCGAGAGCTGGGTTGGGCATTGGAGTGAGTCAGCGTTTGGAACTGGGCGAAATCCGCGCGTTGACGGGAGGGTGAAGGAAACAAGTAGTGTACGTCATGATGCGTGGACAGAATTTCCCCCAGATCTGCTTGGCGCCATTTTCCCGCCAGATATTGCTGATCAGCAGAACAGGCTTTTGACCGGTGCGTGGCAGCTGAAGTGAAGGCATGCCATATTGCCTTCTCTTGCTCGGTCTCGGCCTTCCTCGCAAGCTCCGCCAGGGTTAGGATTTGATTCGCCATTTTTAGTTGTTCCTGCAATTTGTTCTGCACAGCGTTGGCATTCTGTAAACGGAGGAGGTGTAGAAAAACAGAGTGGGACCGAGGAACAAAAATTAGTTTAGACGATTTCATGACGACCGCCCAGGGGGGGTGTTCGGATCCTGTCGACCATGTGGTGAATGAATGGCGCAGTAGACGGTAAGCCCTTTGAAGAGCTTCCACCGAATCCAGTACTTGCGAGAAATGCAATAATTATCGTGGACAGGCCCATCGATGCCTTATTACCCTTTATGTTCATTCAGGATTCCATAACTGCCATGGAATCTCATGAACGTTCATCGCGGCCGCAAGTTTCCGTGGAAACCAACTTGCATGGCGCCAAGTTCCATCCAATACCAGCAGCATAGCCATGACCCTGAACCCCAATATCCACGATATATGCATAAAGCAGATGATTTTTTGTCACTGTAGAACGCTTGGTTTTAACTTCCCCACCTCGTTCCATCATCTACGCTGGCGCCAGTCTACCCGTTTGGGATGTGTTTGACGCACCAGCCGAGCTCAGATGGGATAATCACCCATTTTCCCTCCTGAATCGTAGCCGTTAAATCAATGACCAAGGAAGGGCTCGACATGTCCCTTTGCTGGTTTGTTACTTATCCTCGCTACTCACCCATGGCCTCGTAAGCATGTTTCATTTCAAAAATGTGAGCACGTCAGTGTTACATGAAATGCACAGACGCGCTACACGTCAAAGCTAGAACCATGCCCCGGAACCGTGACACGGCGCAGCAGGTAGCATTTCGGAAAAATGAGATGGGACAAAGATTCTGATGCACACAGCCCACCTGAGAACTCTTGACATGTGTGAAAAAGAAGCAAATTTTTGCTGCAGAAATGATGACACAACATGACTCAACGCACCTGAGTAAGCTCTCCCAGGCGCTTCGCTTGCGCGGCTCTGAACTTGTTCATCCTCCCCTTGAGGTGTTGAAAGTGTCCTTGAATTGCGTTCCTCTCCTCCATCAAAAAGCTGTTCCGCTCTGCGTTCTCTTTCACATTTTGCGCGATCTGTCGCGTGGAAAAGCGTATGAAAAATAGTGTGATGTCCGCTCGATTATTTACATTCTGCTGTACGCATCGACCCGTGCAATTAGTGTTGTATTTGGTAGCATTACGGTTCAGAGTGAATGACCGACCGTTTTGAATGCGCAGTACCCCGCTTCATGAGAGACTGCTCTGCCCCGTTATCTCTTTGACTCATTATGTCTAGAAGGTAACAAAGTGCCGTAGACAATATCACCCTTTGTGCTTCGTTGGCGATGTTGGTGTGTGTGTGTGTGTGTGGGGGGGG
>CACKRE030005199.1:110076-123235 GCA_902602495.3 Ectocarpus sp. CCAP 1310/34
TTGCCAAGCGACGACAACCCAACCCCGATGGCAAACACCGGGGGGGGCGACTTGTTTCCAACGTCGTTGCCAAGCGACGAAAACCCAACCCCGATGGCAAACACCGGGAGGGGCGGCTTGTTTTACAACGTCGTTGCCAAGCGACGAAAACCCAACCCCGATGGCAAACACCGGGAGGGGCGGCTTGTTTTACAACGTCGTTGCCAAGCGACGAAAACCCAACCCCGATGGCAAACACCGGGAGGGGCGGCTTGTTTTACAACGTCGTTGCCAAGCGACGAAAACCCAACCCCGATGGCAAACACCGGGAGGGGCGGCTTGTTTTACAACGTCGTTGCCAAGCGACGAAAACCCAACCCCGATGGCAAACACCGGGAGGGGCGGCTTGTTTTAC
The DNA here is from genome assembly GCA_902602495.3 of Ectocarpus sp. CCAP 1310/34. Classification (NCBI taxonomy): domain Eukaryota; class Phaeophyceae; order Ectocarpales; family Ectocarpaceae; genus Ectocarpus; species Ectocarpus sp. CCAP 1310/34. The sequence continues at coordinate 110,471 of CACKRE030005199.1, forward strand.
AACGTCGTTGCCAAGCGACGAAAACCCAACCCCGATGGCAAACACCGGGAGGGGCGGCTTGTTTTACAACGTCGTTGCCAAGCGACGAAAACCCAACCCCGATGGCAAACACCGGGAGGGGCGGCTTGTTTTACAACGTCGTTGCCAAGCGACGAAAACCCAACCCCGATGGCAAACACCGGGAGGGGCGGCTTGTTTTACAACGTCGTTGCCAAGCGACGAAAACCCAACCCCGATGGCAAACACCGGGGGGGATGGGGGCGACTCAAATCTGGCCAGACGTGCTGCATGTTCTCTCACTGCGCTCCATTTCTGTTCGCCAAGCCAGCGATCAACAGCCTTGTTTCCGTCTCACCTATTCAGGACGTCCTTATGCTATGGGCATTGTTGTATGTTGTCGTTCCTTCGAACCGTGATTGACACGCGTTCGATTTACATAGTCGAATGGGGGCCGTGCAGTCTGCAAGCAGCATCTGCGTTCGTGTGAAATGGGGCATCGGGTTTTGTACCTTTGTTCGCCAGTGTTGGAGACTGCTCTGTAGGCGCTCAATCTTGCGTATCTTGACTTCGATTTCCCGGCTTAGTTCCTGATCTTTTGAAGTGAGGTACTTGAAATCCGTCGTTCGTTGATCCGTGTTCTGAAAAAGGAATAAAAACGAGGGTCAAGGAACGTGTCGGTAAAGCAGTGGTGGTTGGATAGGCAAGAGGTTGCAATCAGGTCCATCTCTATATCATTGTGAATCCTTATTTTCGTCGATGCGTCTGGCCGTTTGGGTTACAGCAGCTGCAACCGACTTTGGTGGAAATCAGATCTGTAACGGGTACCTTCGATTTCACCGTAAACTTTGCCACACAAACCAAAACATAGGGCATAGGACTTATCTTTGACGCCGACACAAAGTACAACAGGTAAGACGTGCACACATCTGCTAGCTATCTGACGGAAACAGCAGTTTAGTCTACATGAAGGTATCCTCCATTACTTGCAAATGTACAATTTGACGCACCTGCAGGTAGTTGATGTGTGCCGTCTCGAAGTGCTGCTCTAAGTCTTCGATTTGAGTGTCTAGCGTGATGCGAAGGACGTTTATCTCCTCCAAGTTCTACGCACAAGAATAAGCCCGGAGACGAACCAATAGACGGAACACGGATCAATGATCACCGAGAGACAAAGCGATTGATCGATCCCATCCAGCAGCGGACGCGGAAGTCAGAGCACATAGAGAGGGCAGGCGGGCGTAACGGCGCACATTGGGGTCGGGTGGGGATGTTTATAGGGAATGTCAACCGGCCCGGGTTTGGCTCATTGATCATGCGTCATCCCTAAACGTCATTTGTACGCTTAGTAGCGAACCGTGGGCGTCTGACGGGCAAGAGGAAAGTGGAATATCATCGTGTACTGACCACCGTTTGTCCACAAATTGAAGTGAATCGTTCTGCATACCACCCCATCTAGTCTGCCTATACAATGCAAAGCGGAATTACTTACGTTTCCCAAACTGCGCTCACCGCATTGGTGGATCAGGGACCAATGTACTTCACACACGTTCACAATACCTAGACCCGTGTGAGTGAGCCAAATTTGCTTCCCATGCAGGACTCTGGAGAGGTACTACTGTACATACATATCATTGACTCCCAGGCATTTCACTTAAAGTCGGCTACTGCTTGGCGCCCACACGCTTCGCTAGCAATGGCGACACTATCGTCCAATTCGCTTTCGAAAATTCACAGGTTTTCACTTCTCTTGGCGGAGCACCATGGCCCCAGGCCGACCTATGAACCACACCCAGTCAATGGTGGAACGACTCCGCCTCTCGGGGAAGCACACAAATACCTTATTTCGGATCTCTTCACGCTGCTGCTCGTGCTCCTGCTTTGCGTCGGCCTCTCGTTCCTCTTCTTGCGCCTGTGTCGTGGATGTAACGTACAGATAGATCGTTCAGTTGGTGTGCTCATCATGGCGAAGTCGCGTTCATTCGGGGACAATCTGCAGGCCGCCTACAAAAAAAACAAACATCCCCGCACATTTTCTCAAAGAATATCTCCTGTTCACGGGACTGGAGGAGCTCGAAGATTGTTCTTCTGTGTTGTTTGTAGGTGTGCGCGTTGTAGCCTACAACCGTCGCATCTAGTGTCTCCGAACTTCTCGGAGGGATAGCAGAAGCAACTCAACACCCGTATGTTGGTGTTTGAAACGCAACTACGCATAACATGCATGACACACCTCTACGGCGGCGATGATGTCGCTCAGCTCTTGCACCTCCGCCGCGTGTTGCTTGACCACATGATTTCGCTCTTCTGCAAACTCCTATTGCCTCACACACAGTCATATGTACCGATGTCATCATTGTCTGTGTGCGTCGTTAGAGGAACTTGAGTTGTCGTCAAGTGCGTGTTCAAACCTGTTTTTGTCGATTGTAGGAATGGTATCGTCGACTCCCCCCTTCTCCAAAACATGAACAATGGTGTATGGCAATGTCCACTGAAGGAAAGGTGCTTGCTCCACCTCATGGGAAATGCCTGGTGAACGGATTACACGCTTCAAAGGTCATCAACAATAGAAAACACGTCTTGTGTGCTTGTGGTGCGTGAAACGGCAACGAAAAGGACAAGCAGTAGGGGGTTTCGCCTGGCCACCAACTTCATCTCTATCGGAAACAGGGATTTCAAATACCCTTAAGCCACATCGATTCAGCCTCGATAACTGAGGCATGACTAACAGTCGTGATCCCACCGATGCGCCTATAAATGACACCAATCTCCTCTCATGGTAGTGGCGCACCCGTTGCAGCGTCTTGAGCTCCACCTCAAATTCCTGCTCGAGCGCTAGCAGCCTGGAGTCTTGCAAATCAATGAGCTGATCCATGTTCTGGAGGTGCGCCCGAAGAGCCGTCTGGAACTGATCCTCGGCCTGTTTTGGGTCGCATCGGGTTGGGAGGGTGGGCAAAGCAGCCAAGATCGGGGAGAGAGGCGCGGGGGGGGGACAACCTAGGGGCTATATCCCACTCAATCGCTAACGTATCCTTACCGAGGTACCTCATGTTGTCTACACCCCACCACTCCCGGTGTTCTGGTGTTTATTGGCCCTTTGTTTCCAAAGAGCTTCTCTAATCAACCTTTTGATGCCCACATTCTGTTCTAGATGAGGGGGGCATAGGTATGAGGAAGATGAATCTCAAGCACATGTACGCATTACACTTCGGGTTTGATAATGGTGAGGCGGGGAGCTGAGTGCACAATCCATGCATCACCATTCGTTCTAACCTCGGCTCGTGCATGAACTCCCCGGAAGAGCTTCGGTGGGCTTCTTCATTACCCTTCAATGCTTTGAAAACTTCCAGTCTACCGCTACGACAATTGTTTAGAGCAGTGGCGTTACACACGTGTCCAGCCTCTGTTCAGCACGGCCCCGCTTCTCTGTGTCTCTGGTTCTGTCCCTCCCCTTTTTTCTCTACATGCTTGTGTCGTCTTGCTTCTCTGTCACTTGTTTTTCCCTGTTGTGCGTTCGTGGCAAATGAGCCGAACATCTCATCGCAACGCAAGTCATCCGCCGACGTCATCCCGAAAACAGAGCAAGATGAACCAAAGCTTCCGGCCTCACCTCACGGATAAAACACAGCATGCGGGATTCACTCACCTCCTCGAGGTCTCGATCAAGCATCTGAATGATGGCATCCTTTCGGTCCACGTCTCGCTCGTGGTTCTGCGAGAGGATCTCGATGTCCTTGCGAAGACTTTCCACCTGACACACGACGCAAGAGGATTTCCTCTCAAGTGTCATGCTTCAAGGACGCCGACATCGCCGAGTAGCACCTTTCGGCTTGGAACTTCGAGTATTTTGGGCCCAGGGAACGTCGAACAGCAGGATTCCGATACCGCTAAGGATACTCTCCAGCTACGTGCGGATGAACTTGGACAGCTCTTCCAATGGTTGGCGATCAGTGCGGTGGAGGTTTTGGGTGTAATGTGGTTCTGAACCTTGCGGCCCAAAATTGGGACGATTTCTTCTTTCGGCGTTTTCCTGGGTAGTCTTGTGTGTTCATTTCTTAGCCCAGCGAGACGATTCCGTCGCTCGAGAAAAGTTCTGCTGCCCCCTGTTCGTCGAAACAGTGCACCCCGTACTACGGGTATTACGCGGTTTGCTCCCCGAATATTCGCGCGACTTGACTTGGTTGACAATCAACGAAATGACTTCAAGAAGGTAAAAAAATTATTGAACCGTGCCCTAACAATTCGAGTCGCCTTATTGGCGGGATTTAGGCAGCCATGTCGACCCTGTATTTTTTCAAGCCCCCCAGTGCCCCCCCTGCACCCGGTCTTGGGCCGTCAACACTAGCCCCCCCGGTCTCTTCTTGGTCACCTTCGCCAGCCGCATGATTTTTCTCCACTGGTTCTGGATCTTGAGCCGATTCATTTTGCTGTTCTTCTCCTCCTTGTCGATACGGCGTCGCAGTTCTGCCTTCGCAGCGATGGCCTGCTGCCTAGAGGGTGTTTTCGGTTGATCGTCGTTGTTATGACGCCGCCAAGCAGGGTGCTGTTGCTGTCAAGCACTGTCCCGCTACATACCCCAGACCTATTCGCATAGTTTAACGATCGGACCCGTGGTCCCAAGTACAGGCGCCCCCTCTCAAATGCGACCAGAAGTGGCGGTGACATCAACTTCCGCGAAAGTGTAGCGAAAGATGTTGTTTTACCATCAGTAAATAACCGATACAATATAGGAAAGTTCCACGTTCGCGAAATTTTTGGGGACACAAGCACGCCGGCAATACGTTTTTTTGGGGAGGTCAGGTCGTGCGTCAGAGATACGTCCATTGATCACGGAGTGAGCAAGGTGGTTCAAATTGGGGGCAATTTCTTTTGGGTAGGTTGTCGTGGGAACGCCACCAAAGGCACAAGCCAACCACAGCTCAACCCTTGCCATGTTTTCACTATGTTGCAGGATTGTATAATAAATGCTCGCGGCACTGCGTGTAATTGATACTCCAAATACGGACATTTTTATCCACCGATTGAAGGGTTGCTGTCACAATAGACGGACCTGGCCATATCCATCTCCTGCATCTTTGCGTACTTGGCCTGCAGCTCTGCGTATTCCTTGGGTTTCTCGGCGCCTTTCTTTTTCACCTGTACCGGAATGTAGTTGGACATACGATCGTGAGGATCCAAATGGCGTTCGCTGAGCCTAAACAATCGAGGTAACAAACCCCTGACAACATGCTCAACAATTGAGACTAACGTGTAGCTTGGTGAGGGAAACTCGTTTGGGTGGGTTGCGAAGACAGTTCAGAATTCGCGTCGGAGAGAACAGCTTGAGGCTTTCTTCGACAAGGTGGCTGAACAGTGAACCAAGAGAGGATAGTAATGCGTCCCGAAAAACGCCTGTCTTCCTCGACATAGGCTGGTCAATTAGCATGTGCTTATCCCCGAAAGTCAGGCTTGCCGATCAAAACTATCTTCGTCTCGCAGAAACTTTTTTTTACGGTGGTGTCAATGTACCAACGACTTCGGAGTACATAGCAGGTAAACGACGTACAGAACCACAGCTTCCTCGTTGACGGGAGAGAACAGCCGTAGTATTGAAAAAAAAAAGCTCCGAATATGCATTGAATACAAGGATTACCGTAGGTTTCATAAGTTATCACACATCCTGATTTCGGGGCTCTATTTCTCCACGACGACGAGGATTCCAAAACCATTTGACGTGCTAGAACGCACTCGAAAAGACGATTTCAACGCCGTCATTCTCGTCACCGTCGCTGTTTTTTAGGAGCATTTCTGAGTTTGGGAAATCGGTCCAGCGGATGGCATCTTATGCAATCTACGGTATGTTGCAATGGGTACTCGGAAGCAATGAATATTCCCACCTGGCTTCGGCCCTTGACCACCTTTCCGAGTTGAGCCCCTCCCCTGAGTCTACCGAGAACGTGTACGGTGCTGTCAGCCTGGAGACCGTATCCCAGTAGAGGCCGTCCCTTCTGTAGATCCTTGCCCGCAAAGACCAGGCGAATATCGGCGTCGATAGTAGCATCACCTCCACCGTCCTCCCCCACATTCTTGTCACAATCTGTGGATGAGCGTCTCCTATTCGCCCTGGTCCTGTGCGATGAAAGCCATGGTGGATCGGAGGAGACGCAACCGCCGTCCGCTCCTGGGTAGATGCTGGCCCCACAGGCTTGTCGGAGTCGTGAAACGTCGTCGGTGCAGAGGTCCACATCCCGGACGGTGATGCACTGTTCATCAGCAGGGTAGTGGAGAATGATGCACCGCATCCAGCATAAGAAGGGTGCTCAACTTAGCGATGACCCAGGGATTCTCTCACGCACTGTGCCAACCATAGCTGCTCGGGCAGGCGAAGAGCATGGGTTACTTAGGGCATTACGAAGTCATGGGACGTGAATATTGTCTACACAGCAATGGAGGGGACAATGCACCTGCCCTTGAGGGGAAGCCAGAAAGAGCTGCACACGGCCGGGTGAAACAACGCCGTTGGCTGGAGATGTTGCCATTACTCTCGGCGGCGAGATATCTTCGCGGTGAAGGACAAGCAGATACAGACCCTCCTTGAAAGCAGCTTTCGGACAGCACGGTCGTAACCTTTGCTGCCGTTGCCACACAATCTCGGCAACACGAGGAACTTCTATGATTGCATAAATGTGTTTTCTAGCGGCGTGTTGCTTACGCCCATAAGAGAGCGAGAGAAGGACAGAACATCTCACGTTCCGTTTCGACAAAATCCATCAGTTTCTGCCGGTTGTGCGGCGCAACTCATGCCGGTTCTCAGTCAACCACGGGCGAATGACCACCAGGACATGAGGCAGTCATAATCATCGGCTGATGTGCTCTTGACAGCAGTCCAGCACAAGAATGATGCAACCATCTGCCGGTGACACTAGTGCCAAGGGGGTTGCTGGGCTCAGTTGTGGCGGGACAGCCACACATGTCGGCAAAGTCGCGTCTGCTCTCCTTGCCAAACATGTGCGCACGCTTGAGGTTCTCCATTCGCTTCAAAAGAGCAACGCTCAGCTTAGGCGAGACATCCAGGTATGAGGTCAAACACAACTGGCGCTACACATAGGATGATAAATAGTGGTCGAAATTAGATTAAATACCAGATCGAGCCTCCTCGTCGCTGCTATACCTGTACAGGTTAGGTTCAGAGCGAGCAACAATCCGACTTTGACATATTTCAGGCTTATGATGAAGGCTCCGGAGAATCACCTTGTTTCAACAAGCTGCGCATGGAAACCCCCAGTAACACGATGCTGAATACTGTGGTGCAACAAAGAACAGGATAAGTCGGGAGAGGAAGAGGTACAACGGAGAATTGCCGAGGCCGTTGCCGCAGCCGTTGCCGCGCCGAATGACCTTAGTGAAGAGGTGAGTAAAATTGAGATGTTGTCGCCGAAAATACGTCGCTTGAAGTCAGTAGGTGGCGCGGTACTGCATGCTCTCCGACTACGGCTTGGCAATAATTTAAGTACGTGTACAGTGGCTCGCACCACCTGTTGACTCAATGAATCGCGGTGATTATTGAAACAACGTGCTTTCAACAACCATTGATTCGAGGCTCCCCGTCGAGACTAGGCAGTCGAGAGCAGTACGCATTGTCTGGGAAGCTCAAGTCTGACTGCCAACTCATTGATAAGCCTACGTTAGGCTACAACGCTGCCCACATCCGGAAAACGGGGATACACGCGAAGGACTCAGCAACCCTGTATTCGATCAGCGTCACACTGGTCCTCGTGTGGTTCGACGCCAACAGCAAGACTCTCTGAGCGACCTTGATGGAGGAGACCGACGATGAGGACCACAAATACGGGCATTGCGACTTGAGCAGTCCGGCGTGTTCAAGAGGGCTTACCGATTAGACTTCTCATCAGCGCTGCATGCAGTCTTAGTGGTTACGCATTTCCGAACACGGCAATTGTATTCATGCCTGGTCCAGAACAAGTGGATTCATCCTGAATACGTACGCTGCTGCTCCATATCGTTGAACGGTTGACAGCTGCAGGCACAAGGAGAGAAACTATGCGAACGAGTCGCCGGGCTGGAGCAGGAGTTGAACTCTGCGAAACAGAGTGCCGAAAAAAGTCTGGATAACGCCAACAGCCAAATGGAGAGCTTGCGAAAGATTAATGTAACGGTGAGATCAGTCGCGGTTGCCTTTTTACGCGCCGCTCTCCCAACTTGAGGATGCCTACGCCGTGCCATCACTGCACCTCAACCATAACCCATAGGTCGGCGGAACAAACATACTGGGGGACGATAAGAAAGTGGTTGATCAGTATCCATCCACACGCCATACTGTCGATGCTATGCAGCTCCAGAAAAAGTGCAAAGACCTCGAATTCGAGGCAGCCTCTCACGAGCGGCAAATATCTCAACAAGGCGAGGTGGAGTCACACCTGCGGGAGACATCTGTGGCGCTGGCGCTGGCAGAAGGAAGGGCGAGCGACCTCGCCAGGAGACTTGCGGATCAGGACTCGATTTCGAGTACGCTACAGCTTCGTCTGAAGGTGCAGCGAGATGTTAGCCCAAGACACGCATGATGCTCTCCCTGGTTTCTGTACTTGGATCGCGGTCGTGCATGCCTCATGTTCTGGATTTGTTGAGACCATTCGCTTCAACCTAACCGTGAAAACATAGTCTTCGGGGCAGAATATTATTTTCGTACAGTGTCAGCGTGTTCGCGAGAAACTTTTGAGCTCGGCACGACTGTGCCTCCCCGAGAAATCACAGGTTATTCCTATGCATGCTACCACATAAGATGTAGTGTAGTGCCGGCGGCTGGGCCACATTTCCTTCGCCTCCCTTCGTACTTGAGAACAAGATGAGAGCTACGATTTCTTGTAACTGATGTTTCTTTTGGGTGGGGCCGCACTGCAGGTCATGATTTCAAACCTGCACTACACCGAGATTGGAGACTGTCGATATCAATGTCTTCTATGAACGAATCACGTGAAACAGCCTTTCGTTCTGGGACATGCGACGCCCCGCAATTACCCCGACTTTCTGACAAGCAGTGATACCTCCGTTTCCCCCTCGTTCCCTTTTTCTGCCTCCGCCAACATCACAAGGAGAACGATGAAAAAATTCGCGCCATGAAGGAGGCAGAAACAATCCTCACAGCTGAGGTGGACGAGAGCAAGACACAGCTCGCACGTCTAGACGGACAGGCGCGCGACTTGCAGGAGAAGCTCAGGGTGGCCGAAGCTGAGCACGAGCAGCTCGGAGTACGGCTCGAACACGCTATACGGGACCTAGCAATTTCGAGGGAGGAAAACAAGGAAATGGTGAAGAAGGAGCAGGTCAGACGCAAACAGCTAATCGTTCAAAGACAACGGCATATGTCATTTTCTACTAATCTCTTCCCATTTTTCTCCCGTGGGTGACTTTTGTTGTTGCCGGGCTGACATATGATTGCTGTCGAATTTCCTGAACGCCAATGTTCTCCAAGGTCCTCAGAGCTCGTCGCGTGCAATTCCGTGAAGACAAGGTCTATCGAGGTTGAAAGTCGAGGGGGGATTGTCTGGTGCCGGTACACAAAAAGGCGACGACGCTGATGCGAACGGGACAGTTTATTTCCATTGACAGCCATCGACAACCTGAACTCACTTCACTAACAGGAATCGCTTGCGAAGGCAGCCGAGCAGAAGTCGCGGGTCAACGCTGCGGAGGCGAAGTTATCGGAAGAAAGGAAGCGCTTCCAGAGATTCCGACAGGATGCCAAGCAAAAGATTGAGGAGGAAGCGGTGGGTCCACAAAGTGCATGCTCTTGGCAACATGGTCTGGCGTGGGACACAGCTCCACACCGAGAGAGACCGAGACGGCCACCTGTACAACGCCATCCTTACCGTTTCTGATAAGCTTCGTCAGCATCGCTTGCGTACACAACTAGAGCCGTCGAAGAGCGCTCACCATTTCTGCGTAGTAGAATCGACGAAGAAAGACCCGGAGATGCCGACGGGTCCATGAATGGTGCGATATTCCAATGCTGTGTGTCGGCGCTCATGGCTGTTTAATCGAATTGTTTTCAGCGGCGGTACAACGCGGCTCTCATGGAGCACGCCAACGAGCGAGAGCAGCTCCTCGTGAGGATCGACGCGCTCTCGCATGAGGTCGAGTCGATGCGAGCTCACATGGTGAGGAAATGGAGACTGTTCGGCGAAGCCGTGGGTAAATCGACTGGCCTCTTTAATGCTCGCCTGACCCCACACTGCCAAAATGTGTATTCCTCCTGGTGGCTGAAACCCCTCGGCGTCCCTCCGTCCCGGTATTGAAAGGACTCCAGGGCCGAAAATAGCATTCACCAACACTGCCACGAAAGAATGATCGCAAGAGGCTGCCCACCCCCACAGTTCCTTCATTTATTCGATCTTCAATGGACCACAGGTGGAAAAAACGCCGGTTGCTTATCACCCTCCGTACTAGGTTGACAATGATATTGTGTAGCGAATCCCTCGCTTCCTACACTGCTGCAATACACAGCATTGTGTCCCCGTTGGCACACGCGTGGCAGCCGGTCCCGATTCTCACGTACGGAATGCCCCGGCAATGAGAACAGAGCTGCTTCTACGAGGTTCGTTGGATACGAAAAGGAGATACAGATACACTTCCAATGCATTTCCTTGTCCCACCGCGCGGTGAACGTCGCTCCCGTCCGCTTCTGTGGTTTGCGTCGACGGCAGAACAACAACCGGTCTCAGTTCAGCAAGTACGTTGAAGCCAAGACCGAAAACACACAGCTCAAAGAACAGGTGAGTCGTCACCGGATTCATGCCCCCTTGGTTTAGCAGCCCTGGACATTGGTACTCGAGGTTCGCATTGGCATCAATGAAAAAGTGTTTCCAATGAGTGGCTCACCAAGGGCTCTTTTGGCTCAAAAGCGAGACTGCTGCTCACCATTTCACATCCCCGCATGGTACTTTAGTCTCGGGTAAACACAACGATTCAGCATGCTTCCTCGTGCCGCCCTCTCGTCCCCGCCGTTCGAATTCTTCTTGCTCGTGCTCTTGGTTCTATCAAGCTCGACGGGCTGCGAGAGATGGTCGTAGCCGTTCCACGCCCTCCGCACCGAAACCACAGCCTCGGGAGCGGCAGCGGCTCTTCGATCCTCGGTGGAGACATGAACAAACATGTCAGCGTAGAGAGGCTCCGGCATTCCATCAGCGTGGCGCGAGGCCATCCAACCAAAACCAACACGATCAATAGCAAGTTTACCAATGGAAACTACAACGTCAGTGGTGGTGGCAGTGGGAAAAATGTTCTGGTCAGACGACATAGCGGTCACAGCAGTAATAATAGCGGTGGTAGCGGTAGCGGTAGCAGTGGGTGGACGGGGACAAGCAAGACTGCGAGCTACAAGTTCGCAGTGTCACCAGCTGGTTCCAGTAGCGGCGGTTTTAGTGCAAGGGGAGATGACGTCGATGAGCGCCAGCGAGGGATGAGACTAGCGCAGCAAGCTTTCTGATCTTATGGGGGGGAACTGTCGTGCAGGTTGCTTCCATGCTCGGTGCACTCTGAACCGTCTGGTCTATGATTGGACCTTTGCCATTTCGTCCGCCTATCATATGAGCGTAAGAACGAACTGAGCCGGGGCATCCCAAGGGCATCATGTTGTTGTTTTCCGACAAAAAATGTTTGTGGTACAAACAAGGTGGCCATGGCTCGGGAAAAGTAAAGGCCGTTACCCTAATGAACATTTCGTAGCGTGGGGGTGCGTGAATCGACAGTTTTGTGCAGGAGGGGGAGCGAGCTGATGTGGAGGGCAGCCATAGGTAAACGAATTGCGGATAGACAAGTAAGATTGGTGAAGTGGTGTACCAAAAGTACGTAGGATGCGTTATATGTCGTGCAGCAGTAGTCTATTGCGGCAGCGAGAGCTTGACGATTGCCCAAATGTGTAAAAAGGGGAAGCTTGAGGGAGAAAAGTGGGCTGCCATTCTTGTTGACGTCCAGGCGCGATGTGGAACTGCCGAATGCATGCATGGATCATACAGGGTTGTTGTGACGTCATGAAGATATATATAGGGCATGCGCTTCGTCAACGTTAGGACCAATGAATCATCTCTTTACAAGAAAATCATCAGGCTATCTGTGTGCTTGTTGCCACGATTGTTTGCGGGGAAGCTTATGGCAGGACCCTATGGCAAGGTTTACGAGGAGGATCATAATCATGCGAATGGCACGACACGAAAACGGTGGTCTAGACTCGCGCGACACTCGCATAACGCCGTTGAGATTTGTCAAAACTCCATTCCCACCCCTAGCTGGGTTCATTGACACTCACACTGGCAATTGCGGACACACAGGCAGACAGACAATATTAATTTGGAGAGCAAGCAAGATGGTTCGTGTTGAGTTTCGTGAGGATCTCGCATGAACCCGATGAAACTACAACACAGCAGTATATCTACGGTACGGCATACTGCATCATGACAATCATCTGATGGGACGACCAAGGCAGGAACGACAGCTGTTGTGATTACTCGAAAGCACAAACGATAATATATGTACGTTTGTTTCCACCGTCCGCCACCGTCCTGAGTGTCAAGGTACCCTTCACTTTTTTTTAGAGAAACCTGCATTGTGCACGTTCTTGTCCATACTTTTTTCACAAGTAACATCGTCGCGACCATGAAAAACCCAACGGAATACAATATGTAGGTATTGATCGATAATTCGGGTGGCTCGATTCTTTGTGGTTGGAGCTCAAAGCGGGTGGCTCATGGCGGAGCGTGGATGGGTAGAAACGTGTTG
>CACKRE030005201.1:0-10514 GCA_902602495.3 Ectocarpus sp. CCAP 1310/34
CGTGAAGTTAATACATCACCAAAACAGTCCCACCCGATAAATAAGTGGCGTAGGCCGCAAACAGTGTGGTGCAACAGCAGTGAACCGTGTGGCACCTACATATGATTGGTGAAACGTGTGTGTGCTCAAGAGCCCGACTAAACATCCTGGTGCGTGGAATGACCTGTTCATACTTAAGTACTATAGATGTACCACAGGAGAGCTACATGGAGAGGGTTGAATGATAACGACTGCTCTTGAAGGTTAACATCGCAATTTAACAGCGCCGACACAGACATCACAAATAAATGCCTCCACAAGCTGAAGAACATCGGTATATACCACCAACATTAAAACCTACCAACAGAACTCACAATACAAACGCTGCAGAGGCGTAACGACGGCATGATACTACGCGTGCTCGCTCTACAGTAGTACACACACGATGGCACCCACGAGCTCAAGACTAACCGCTGCTGCAGAGACTAAGAACCGTAGACAACCTTGGTGATTTTCGCCTCGTGGGTTTTTCTATGGCACTGGAAACGCGCCAGTGCACGCATCTCGTGCGTTGCAAAGCCGCTGCGGGCGCCGTTCGTGCCCGTCTTCCAACCACCACCGCGCATGGCCTCGTGAATCGCCTCCGCTGCGACTTTCACCGACGCCATGTCCATCGGCATCTCCCCGTGGTGTTCAGTGGCCTCTCGCTTTCGTCGCATCGCGCGCTCCGTTTCAGCTCGGAAGCAGGCCGAGAAGTTTGATCGGCCGGCTTCCGCAGCCTCGGCCGCCGAAGGCACGGGGAAAGGTTCGGGGACGGGCGCGGAGGATGCCGACGACTTCTCATCGACTGAGCGCTCCACTTGTTCTTTCGCCGACAGAGAGGAGGCGAACGACGAAGAACGATCGCTTCTCGACGAACTGCCACCGGAGTGGGAAAATCTTGCCGAACCTGACGAAGAAGACGAGCCGGAGCGTGAGGACGACGAGTCACTCCACGAGAACTTATCGCTTCCGCTGCTCTTGGAGGTAGTGGTGTCGTCCCGCCTCCTCCTCCCCGTCTGTGCCTCCTCGCCCTCTGTGCTTGTACTTCTGCGATGCTTGTGCTTGTCGTGAAGGCGTCGCCAGGCGCGCAGGAACCGAGCCTTCTCCCTGCGCCGTCGTCGAGCGAGCATGGCGTCTGCCTTTTTGTCCGACAAGTCAGCCAGCCGCCGCATCTCGGTAATAGCTTCGCGCCGTTCCTCCTGATTTGACACATGTGAGTTGAGAAGCGGAGGGGCGGGCGAGATAACATCTTGAGAGAAAAACATACATCGCAGCCATTGATACCGGTGGCAGTAATGCTGTCGAAAGGGGCAACGGTCTAGGCTGCATGGACAACTTCACCACAAACGTGGTGTCGACGAACCACCAGCTGCACCACCACTGGCGGCCAAACGATTGGACAGATGCACGCAAGATCAGGCAAGGGCGACGCTGCCGACAATCACTGCACCACATGTGGAGGTTTGCTCATGAGTTCTTTTGTCTTGATTTTGACACGAACGAAAAAGCAAGGGAACAAAACCAAAGGGGGTAGAAAACCACGTGACAGTAAGTTCTTCCAAATCGCTCACCTCCTTGACAATTCTTTCCTTCCACTTCTGGGGCGCCCAACCGGACAGTCGCCGCTGTGCTCCAATGTGCAGTGGATCGGCTGCGTACGCCCTCTCACACAGCGCCAAGGCGCGCTTGGTACAGAGGAAGAACGAAGAAAGAGTGTTGCATTTATGTCTAGGATTGCCGACAACCGAAAGAGGCTGGCATAGTGAACTATTGTTACAGGTAGTGTTCTCGGTACAGGTGACGTTATGTCAACTGATCCTGGATACCAACAGTCACACGCGATCTTGTGAGCTAAGCACATGCGCAATGCCGAAAAGCATGGCTCCAAAGTATTATTAACCGTGTCGCGACTACCTGTACATATCATAACAACCCACTGCTTTCAGGCAGGCAGGTCATCAATGGCTCTTCACTCGCCGAGAACAAGAAGAGGCAGTTTGGTGTGCAAGCAACAAATCACCTTTGGTTCGCCTAAAACCCAAAGCATCTCGGCGGTGCAGACCATGGTCTCGGGATCCTGTCGCTGCAGCGTCGCTTGTGAAAACCTGCATCGTTCAAGGAGAGAGGCAAGCCTGAAGCACCTGTTCTGAGCGCGATTGGCACAACATGCGCGTAAGACGGTGGCGCACTCCGAGCACGGTAGACTGAGCAGACCTCTCTTTTCGACAGCAAGGCGTGAAACCAACCGCTCCGATACGTGCTGGTTGTTTGCAACAAGAAAGCTTCTTGCGATGGGCAGAAAACTCACATCTGTATGCCCGCGTAGTAGTTACCGGCGCGAATGCTCTCGACCCCCAATTCCCTCCACATATAAAACCACCCAGGCAGTCGATCCCATGGAATCTCGTCCCGGCTAAACCCTCGCCCCCTGTAGATGTAGGAACGTTCGCGACGTAAAAGAGGGAGAGTGAGGGTCGAAGGATGGGTGTCCCTGCGTGAGGGCCACGCATTGTGTCCCTGATGCACCGTGTTGCATCTTCGGGCTCGACTCAAGAGGCTCGCACGCAAAACCCCGAATAAGAAAGATTGCGATCGTGCCAGGGAGTGCGTTGAAGTGTGTTCGAAACGGCACCTATGTACCTGTGGCGTGAAACTGCGGTATTCGTACAGGAGAACAGACCGCGCTGGCCTCGGTAGATTCGTTGGAACACCACGACTCACATCCGACCAGCGGTGTACTCGTCGTTGTACGCCTCCCGGAGGGTGATCAGACGCCGAGATACCTTCACCTCGAGGCCTAGGGACACGTAGCACGTGTACAGTAACGCTTGTACCAGAAGCATACTACACCCCTTCGGTGGCTGTCCCTCGATAAACTCCAAATACCGGACACACTGGCGGTCAAGGACAAGATATTGGAAGTAAAGGGGCGGCGGCGGTGTTGTTTGTCATACTCACTGCTTTCTGAGAGACAACGACATATCTACCCAAAAAGCTCGAACTCCCATGGAATAGAAATTCGCCCGTGCTCTTTTGCATGAGGTTCAACCGAGGGAGTTCAACGGTTTTCAATCCACGGGGATATTCTCTTCGAGGACAAGCTTCGGAAGCTACCCGGAACAGAGTAACCAGTGTTCCGAGCAGCGTCAAGAGTTTCCAATAAAAACGTGTCAGCGCCGAGACAAGAGCAAGCGTGGTAGGTGCTTCAACCTTTCATCCTTTTGTCAACGATACGACGAAGCTACATAGATGCTGACCTCGTCTAACCGCCCGACATAGGCCAGCAGCACGGAAGTGCGGAAGATTACGGCAGAGGCCCCCGGCGACAGCGCCGAGTCGGAGATAATGCTGGCGTACAGGGTCAGGGCTTCCTTGTAGTCTCCACGTGCTTCTTTGCAGAAAGCTTTTTTGAAAGCACAGCAGTCGGGATGGAGGAGGGAACGGATGTCAGGGCGAAACAATGATAATCGCCTACGCGAGAGAACAAACGGCCAGTTTCGCTGGTTGCATGAACAAGTCCACCCAGCGCATAGCTTGCGGGCAAGCTACCCGTTGTTGACTAACCCTAGTGGAATATACACCGCTACTGATATATCTGACGTACGATGGAGGCAAGCGTGCAAGTCCTGGCAAACGGAGAACGCTCTTCCATTTTCCTCTCTCACCGACTTGAGCTCGTATGGCAGGGTCGTTCAAGTTCTCGGGAGACATCAGAGCCTCTTCCAGGAAATGCTGCGCCCGATGAAGCAAATCAGTCCTCTCCGATGACACGTCCAATCTGATCTCGACCACTTCTCTGGTATCCTTTCCCTGACCGCCCCCGGCCCTGCTGCCGGTTGACTCGGATGTTGTTTCTCCCCGAGCCCGCCACAACATTAAATAGGCCCCTCCCAGCGATGAAAGCATGGCCACACGAGTGTTCGGGTCCGCCAGCAGCCTGTCTTCGACCCCAGGTCCACGTAGGAGTTCCTGTTACGATATCGTGAACACGTAGACATGACCTGGTTAGGAGAGTCATGTCATGTAACTACTATGCAGTAGACGAGGACACCGATCGCACGTTAAGGCGTGCACAGACTGTGGCGAAAAAAAGGTGTTGGCGGTGGTGTCTGAAGTTCCGACTCGTGACACGTTGCTCAATTAACAATTTATAGACTCTGTTGTTTACTACTGCAGTTACCCGCTGGACTCCAGGTACGCCGTGGTCCAATGTGTACAACTGCAGTAGATTAGGCCAAACACATTCTACGGAATGCGAATGAGAACATGTTTATTTATGACCTGTAGGCTGCGTGGGGCAGTAGTCTACTATAGATTACACAGATCGTTGGCCGGAGGAACCAGTAGGTCGTAGGGAGTTGAGCGCGCCCAACCTAAGAGGTTGCGACGTGACCTTGGTAGCGTATCGTCTTCTATGCACTGGGTTACGGCATACGGAGTACCATATGTACATCTTCTCTGTACACACACACATTGTACGGTGTCCGTATCACAGACCACGTGGTGTTGTAATTTGTGTGGCTTAGATATTGCTTGTACCAACGTATTTGGTCTGGGCGTCGGTCTGTAGAAAATACCTTACGGTAAAATTTCTGCGAACGAACGCATGACGAGCACGGCAGCCGCTACTTTCCCTCGTCGACCGTGAAATCAAATTTGATGCGCACACGCGAACAACACATAGGTATTTGATTTCCCATGCATCGACTGCACTGCTGTTGTCAAAGAAAGCTTCTTTTTTTGCGTGTGAACGCGCCGAATTCGACCCCACGCCCCAAACGTCCGAATGTCGGATGCGATGGTTGCTGCAAGGTTGGTTCCCAATTCTAATCATTCATTGAAATCTCCCACTGCTGTGTGACCGCCTCCAACGCAGGACTCACCTCAGCGGCAGCAGGTTCCGCCTTGCTCGCGAGCAAACGCACGAGCGCGAACCGCGTGACGTGGTCATCCTGATCGGAACTGAGCGATTTCTCGAGCTGCTTCTTGGCTCTCCAATCCCCCTTCGTCCACGCCAATGACATATCGGTCTGAACGATTTAGACTACAGCAGTTGTGATTGCTTTCATGATAAACTCTCTCCGTTAGAAAAGCTGGGTTTCGGTGTGTATTTGAACAGTTGCGGCGTTCAATAAGCTCCACCTATTTTCACTCCGTACGCTAAAAGGCTGCCTGTGCGTAGACTACAAAAGAAAGCAGGAACAACCTCATCTAATATTAATATCTCATGCGTCGGTGAAACGGTCGTGGTACCCCCGTAGCCCAAATATCCCCCCCCCCCACCCCCTCCCCACCATTTTATATTTTTTGGTGTCCAACGCTCGATTGTGTATTGCTCCTCCCCCCATCTTGCGCGCTCTTTTTGTGCGGCGCGTTGCTTTCTGGTCGGCGTCTGTGCCTTCAAAGTTCGGGAAGACACAATCATGGCGGTGAGTGATCCTTGCGTGGACGAGGGTCCTTTGTTCTCGTGTGTGCGCGCGTTGGCGGAAGGTCTGTTGATGCAGGTGTGGAGGTATGGATGGTGCCAAACGCGCGGTTGTTTGTGTGTTCATTCGTGTCGTAGGTGTTTACCCCCCTCCCTTCTGTTTTGATGAGAGTCTCGCCGGTAGGCGACGAGCGAGACACACCGGTTTCGCAGCAGATCCGATGCCGTAGCCCGTGTTAGCGACAGAAAGCCTTTTGTACGGCGATGGGCACGAACCGGCATGCCATAATTCATCGCAAATCAAACGGCGCGAGCCCTCTCTCGGCATGATTTTCCGGTGTCGGGTGCGTGTGGTGTGCGCATGCTTCCCGCCTGGGCAGTCGCCACATAACAACGACACAGCTCGCGTAGCGCTCGATGCGCCGGTACCGTGCATCTGTTCCCGATAGATAGCTGCTGTGAATCCGCTGCGTTGGGAGAAGTTCCGACGTGGAGAGAAGACTCCCTATCGCGCTGTTGCGCCCTACCGCGCGTTTTAAGAACAAAGCCAATAATCTGAATGCCTCTCTATTTTCCTGTATTCCGCGTTTTTTTGAGGCGTCCCCCTCCGTTTGTTTCTATTAAAGCGTGCTTTTGGAACATTTGGAAAGGTGGCGCCCACAAGGTCGGCAGAGCAGAACGCGGGTGCCCTCTGGCTTCCGTTCGCGCGTGTCTGTGCCTTTTGGTCTCGATGCATTCGTTCGTTTTTTTGCGCGGCCGTGGTGCGTGCTTCAAAGGCAAAAAGGTTTCCCGTTCTGGTTGGTTTTGCACATTTTTTTCTTGTCTCCCGCACTCGAACTGGTGTGTTATTGTTTCTGGGCTCTTAGAAGGCGAAGATAAACGCCAGGTGGTCGATGATCTGATCCGCATATCATTGGTATGCGCTTGGGGCGGTGGCGCATGCCGTTTTGAGTCGGTATCTGTCGGAAACACCGGGAACCGTTAGCACTATTCGGCCACGGCCACCGCTGTGCACTTGCCCGGGACTGCAACGTGCCGACTCGTTCGAATTGTTTTCGGCTGTTCACCAACCATCCCTCCGATTTTTTGGATGGGAGTGGCGAATCTCAGCCGCAACCTTGTATCTGCCTAAGGTTCAGCAGAGGAACTGCATACCGTACTGCTGTAGATACCTTTGTTCGGGCTGTAGTGTTTTTCAACGAAAGGATTCATCATCCATACCTAATTGTTCTGGTATTCTTCGCACGTGTTACGCTTCTGTTACGTTGGGCAACCGTCTCTCTCACATACATCCCCATATCAAAATTGGTAGCCGAATACCGATTCCCTTGGCAGTACTTCATACAACCGCAGGAGGGGGTCCAACCCCCCCCTCCTGTGTGGCCCCGGTTGGGTCGTCTAGCTGGTAGAAGTGGAGGATAGGGGCCAGTGGGGCAGACGACAGAGTCCAATGATGAGAGAAAAACATAAATATGAATGTAGTCTGTGCATACTTCTAACTAGTACTCCTGGTAACGTTGACTCCATGTAGAAATGTTCCACCAACCAACACCGATTAACAACCAACGATGCACTCCTCTCTGCATGCCAAATTCTCAAAACCACCCATTGGATAGCTGCCGGTATACAATCCACTGCTGTCGAAGAGAAGGGAAACACGATGTATCCCCGCGCTTGTGGAACATCCATTGAAAGGCTGTGGGTCCTGCTTCCCGCTTCCGTTTTGCACATGTCACGGAATTGCTGCTGTGCTCTCATGACGAGCCCACTCCGGAGGGATGATCACTTTGTGGAGCTGAATTGATACTTGTCGTAACTGGCCGTGCGATCAAAACCCGCATTTTTTCCATCTCTGGGTACTTGAAAATCTGGTGATGACCGCTGTTTCGTACTTGAATATTCTTGTGGTAACCTCTCCCCTTTACCCCTCCTCGGTTCCCCCCTCCTCTCTTCTTCTCGTCAAAAATGGCGCTGCGTGGTGCTGCTGGACGCTACACAAAAACAACAGTCCCTCGAGTCGCATGCGACGACTCTGATCGTCGTGGCATCGGTGATCGGCCTTGTCTTCGCCGCTGTCCAGTTCATGCTCATCGCGAATGTCAAGTAAGTCTCTCCCGTTGGTAGCTTCTTGGTTAAAACTACTCATTCTAGTCTGCAGAGTACGTAAATACTTCGTAGCTGTTTGGCTGGTTAAGGTAAGAACCGTGTTGATGGAGACCACGCCGAAGATATTTACTGTTGCCTATGTACCAGTACCTCCCCCTCCCTATCAGCGGCTTCCTGCCCTGCTTTCGTCAACACCATACGGGTAACCGCCGACGGATGCAATCATTCTTCGTCGTCACCCTCGGAACGGCGGTCCTTTTCTCGCCGCTGTTGCTGACGATCTCCGTTTCCGGGCGGAGGCGCACAAATGGGATTACTTGAGGCGCTGTATGTCGTCATTCATTTCAACAAGAAGGGCTCAGTAGCACCTTCACTCAGTGTTTTCTGTCAGCAGAAAATAAGGAGCATGTGCAAACTTCCAGTCGAGCCGTCGATAGCAGACCCCTTACGTTGCGTTACCCTCAACATATAGAATGAAACGAAAGACTTGGCAACCTTCTCTGCGAGGTATCTACGCTTGTACGCGTGAGAGTCCGTTCCAACCAATCCGCCCCAACCTCCGATGCTTGCGATAGACTCTCATGTGCTCATGCGTATGTTCTATTTGTCGCATCCCGCCGCCTTGCCGCGTCTGTCCCTGTCGACCAGACTTCAGTCCGGAGATGAAGACACCGCCAGCCTCACCACGAGCGTCAGCTCGGAGCGCACCAAGCGCCTCATTGAGGTACGGGTGCCACAGTTTTGTCTCGCTTGTAGGACAGAACGGTGCGTGTGCATAGCTGCAACGCCAGAGTTTGTGTTCTTCGCAAAACAACACGTTGCGTGTATTGTATTTGCCCTCTAGGGGGTGTGTGGTGCATTGTACCCGCTTATGGGGCGCGTTCCGCAAGACGGCTTGAATCCTGGCCATTACATAGGACTGCTGCAGACTCTCTTCGCGTTGTGCAAGCATGCCGAATGCGAGCAGAGAGCGACACGGTATTGCCGCGATTTCGTGGTTTTATCCTGCTTCAACACTTAGTGCGCATGTCTCGTTCAGGGCCACGGCGCGCGGTAGGTAGGTGGCGTGTACTTGTCGAACACTGCTGTAACTTGTTGCAAGGCGTCTCGATTCCCGGCTGCTCTGTTGCCGTGCTTCCGTGGGTGTTATTTACCGTTTTCCCAAGGTTTGAACCGTTCCTTTGCCGTCTTGAGTACGACCACGTTGCAAACCAATGACCGCCACCGTGGTTTCCTGCTGGGATCGCGAGTTTTGCCGCTTTTTCCTTTGGTTGAGTGATGTATGGTGGGGACTTCGAGGAAGTGCGGCGTAAGGAGGTGGGGCCGATGATGAGGCAAAGACGCATGGCTTATCTGAGGACAAAATCCCGGTGAAGCAACTATTTGCTCTTGTCCTAGTTCCCGCGAAACTGTCTCCTTTGATCCCCCCTTGCGTGCTTCTTGCTCTTGCTCTTCTAGCATGGTTGACCGTAAACATCTAGGAAGCGACGCGTTGGAGAGTGGGGAAAGATGGGGAGGGCGATGATGAGGCAATGACGCATGGCTTATCTGAAGACAACAAAGAGTCCCGGTGAAACAATTTTTTTGCTCTCGTCCGAGTCCCCACAAACCTCTGTATTTTGATTTACCCATTTCCATTTGCCTGCCTCTTGCTCTTGGTATTGTCAAATTTGTGAAGCAACCTAAACAGCTTTTTTTGGTCGGTCTTCGGCTGTCTCGCGGGTTCGACGCAGTGTGTAGTCGTTGTCCCGAGCCCAACCGCTACTTTGCAGCGCTGTGAGTCGGCGAAGCTTAAGCATTGTTCAATCGCGCACACGTATACGTGATGGGCAAATGGCGATTATTGGGAAGCACTCAGGGCTGCTCAAGTTCTTGTTTATCGCCGCATGCGTTCGCCCTCATTTTGATGGAATGGTTGGCCGTAGACATGAAGGAAGCAACGCATCGAAGGGAAGGGGGTGCGATGATGAGACAACGACGCATGGCTTATCTGAGGACAACAGAGTCCCGGTGAAGCAACTATTTGCTCTTGTCCGAGTTCCCACGACACTTTCTGTCGCCTGTGATGTATATCTCCCTTCGCGTGCCTCTTCCTGTTTGGCAGAATTATGTAACAACCGAAACAGGTCATTGGGTCAGTATCTTGCCTTATTCACGATCCGAGCAGTAGTCTTGAGAGCTTACACTCTTGTCCCGTTTTTCCTTGCTTTCCTGTTTCGTTTCTTCTTTTGTGCGTGTGTTTTTGATTTCCGTGGGAAGATTTACGAGGCGATCCGCCACGGTGCCGACGCCTTCCTGTCCGCGGAGTACACCATCTGCTGCATCTTCATCGTGATCTTCGGATCCGTGGTATTCTTCCTCGTCGGCGTGGGCCAGGACTCGTGGGTCCAGGGCGCCTTCACCACCGGCGCCTTCGTGCTCGGAGCCATCACTTCCATCCTCGCCGGGTACATCGGCATGAAGGTATGTACATATGCGTTTGATTGAGTGTCGGGTTGGGTATGTGTGGGTGTGTGTGAGTGTGTTTGGACCTCCTTTTCGCGAGGATTTTGTTATTTCTCTGTAGAACCGAGAGGGGGGTTCGTTGTCCTATCGCTATTCGTAACCCCCACCCTGTAAAGCCTACTCTCACCAAGCGCAGCATCGCCGCGAAGGCCTCTGCCTCCTCCCGTTTGGTATTGTCGGCGTGTCACACCGGATCGAGGCTCGTCAGTCCGATAGGCAAAAGGTCGGACGCATTGGCATAGGGTGATGGATGGTACAGATCTTTTGGACTTGACCGCAATGCACAAGATGGAAGCACTGCCACGCACGCGATTCATTGGTCTCGAGTAGGGCATGAACAACCCATGCGGCAAGGCTCCGTCTGCGTGATGCAGGTGATTTGTTGAACCCCCTCCCCCGGTGTTTGCCATCGGGGTTGGGTTTTCGTCGCTTGGCAACGACGTTGTAAAACAAGCCA
>CACKRE030005201.1:10963-26895 GCA_902602495.3 Ectocarpus sp. CCAP 1310/34
GAGTCCTTGACCTCTTCTGCTTTCGCCTCCCGTCCTTCGCGCGGAACAAAACACGACGCAACACTATGTCACGGTTGGCAGGTGGCTGTGTACTCGAACGTGCGCACGACGATCGGGGCGCAGCGCGCGGGCTGGGCGGCGGCGTTCAACGTGGCCTTCCGCGCAGGGTCCGTGATGGGCTTCGCGCTCACCAGCATGGCCGTGCTCGTCCTGTACATCGCGCTGTGGGGCTACCGCCAGTACTTTGGTGACGACGTGAGAATGTGTAAATAGTAGAGGCTATGGGAGGGGGTGGGGTCATGGGGATTGGGTGATGAGTACTGCGATCTTGTAGTAGCAGTGGCCATGGTTTGCGGGAGGCGCAGGAAGTTAGCCCACGTTTTTCATTTTTTGACGAAGGATGTGGGATGGAACGAGGGATATGTCGTTTACGAAAACCAGGCGGGAATCAGGCCGGCCTCTTCGATGGCTCTCACCCCCTCCCGACTACACATGACATCATGCTAGTGATGACGGGTCCACAAACGCTGAAGCGAACTTCCAACCGCAACAAACGGACCCAACACAACGCAGGAGTGGAAGGTGATGATGAACTGCGTCTCCGGCTATGGGCTGGGCGGGTCCTCGATCGCCATGTTCGGCCGCGTCGGCGGCGGCATTTACACCAAGGCTGCTGACGTCGGTGCGGATCTGGTCGGCAAGGTCGTGCACGGCATCCCCGAGGTGAGGAGGAGGGGGAAGAACATGAAGGCAGGGGCATGCTGCGCCACGAACTCCTTGTTTGTTCATGGTTTCGACGATTCAACCTACTGGGTCTGGTTCTCAGTTACTAGCTTTCAGTTTTGGGGAAGCAATATATTATTCGTCTGTCATTGATGACTTTGAAGCTACCGCAGCCGACATGATACAATACATGTTGCCGAAAAAAAATGTACCGAAGCTTGTAAATTTACTCGAACAATGAATGAATCCGTCCTGTCCCAGGACGACCCGCGCAACCCGGCGACCATCGCCGACAACGTGGGCGACAACGTCGGAGACGTTGCTGGTATGGGCGCGGACCTCTTCGGCTCCTACGCCGAGGCCACCTGCGCTGCTCTCGTTATCGCCGCCACCTGCCCGGATCTCGTGGAGGCTGGCTGGGGCGCGGTTGTTTTCCCCATGGAGGTACAGTAGGGGACTTGACGCACGTAGTCCGTTTGTGTTACCATTCACTGCACATTTTATTTTTCTCCGCCATTTTGGTTGCGTGTCCCACAAAAGTGTTTGGTCTCCGCACGAGAGAGTGTTTCGTTGTTGATGTTGTTGTGCCGACCTGACTTGGATAGCCATCTTGCTCCTCTTCCGAGATAGTCCTTTTTGTTAAGGCTAACGAGAGTGTCGCGTCTCATTTTGATTTGCTTTCGTTTCCCCTTCGCAACACACAGCTGCTGTGCGTGACCGCGGAGAGGTTGTCGACTTGAACGTGCCCTGTGTCGTTCTTGAATTGAAATGTCTTTTTTCGTTGATGTTCCTTTTTTTGTTTTTGTTCAACTTTGTTTTTGAGTCCAGGTGTCTGCGGGCGGTCTGCTCGTGTGCCTGCTGGCTTCCTTCCTCTCGACCGACCTCTTCCCCGTGAAGGAGGAGAAGGACATCGAATGGGTGAGTGGAATCATTTGGCGGTCTCTTTTCGCACCCCCGCAAACGAAAAAGCACAAATTGGCTCGGGACTTAAGCTTCAATTGGCTTCCTTTTGTCGGTCGAGTTGAGTTCATTTGTGAGCACCAAAGGAAGTTGAAGTCGTGGCAGATAGGTGCTCGTGGGTCGGTGTCTAGGCGGTTTTGTGGTCGTGGTCGTTGGCGAGTAGTTTAGTTTTCGTGCGCAACAGACGCTAAATATTGACCGTCTTTTTGAGATTCGTTTTTGTTGTTGTGAAAGGGGGAGAGAGGGTAGGGGGATAGAGCAGAGGAAAACATGGGAACGAGCTTTCTGATCACTCTCTTGTTTCCTTGAAGGTTTCCACTTGCCGACCCCACCGCATGCAACCAAAATATCTGCGTCTCGTGTGTCGCTTTGCTTGACAACGTGTGTGTGCTGCCCGCCCCCACAGTCGTTGAAGATGCAGCTGATCGTCACAACCGTGCTCATGGTGCCCGTGACCTACGTGCTGTCCGTCTCTTTCCTTCCCAGCTAGTGAGTCTCATCTTGCCCCGTGCAGCCCTCATCCCTCCCGCCGTAAGCCCGGTGGGGATTGTCACGTAGCCGTTGTGTTTCTTGGTGTCTTCTCTTTGTCCTCAACTTCGGATGGATGAACGGCTTGACGCATCGCCGTTTCTTTTCTAGCACTTTCGTGTGGTCATTC
Source organism: Ectocarpus sp. CCAP 1310/34 (assembly GCA_902602495.3). NCBI lineage: Eukaryota > Phaeophyceae > Ectocarpales > Ectocarpaceae > Ectocarpus > Ectocarpus sp. CCAP 1310/34. The sequence continues at coordinate 13,305 of CACKRE030005201.1, forward strand.
GTGTTTAATTGGTCGGTATTCTGGGGTGTGGATGAAATGGAGCCCACGTTTTCTTCCCGGAACCATTGTTCCGTCGGCGCTCGTATACTGTGGGTTTTTATCCAGACCGGCATCGTTGGTCCTTGTTCCTGACCCTCTCCCTCCCCCCTTTCGCGGTATTTTCTTTATTTTCTATTAGCTTTGAGATCAATGCTATGGACGGAAGCACCATCGAGGCCGGGGCGATGGATGCCTTCGTCTGTGTGATCAGCGGTGCCATCGGCGGTCTCATCATCGGCCTGGTCACCGAGTACTACACGTCCCACTCGTACGCCCCGGTCCGCGAGGTGAGGAAATACGGGTGTAACACTGGTTGGACTTGGCGACAGGCATCGTGCTCACGCTGCGATGGGCGGTGGAGAAATAATTGGAATTTTTTATTGGACTTTTCGCAGGCGTCGTGCTCTCTCTGCGATGAGGGGTGGAAAAGTAATTTTAATTTCGATCAAGTCTTGGCGGTTTCGAAGGGTGACCGATTTTTCGTCATTTTTGCTGCTGGGTGTGACTGCTGTGATGCTATTGTTAAGTGGGCAGAAGGCTTTTGGGGTGGAATGTGTTGACAAGAACAGCAGCCTGCTGTTGCATGTAAGTCGCTGAGTGTGTGGCATATGTTTCTCGTTGCCTGTGCACCTAGGCACTGAGCGGTGAACACGGCCCCGACCCCTTCACTGGTGGTATCCTTGGGGCAAACGCCACATCCTTTTGCGATCCTTGTTCGATCCTGTTGGTGAAATACCATCGACCATGCCACCTATTCTCTGCTTCGCTCCCTCAACTTACACACCGCGACGGACTATTTCACTCGCTGTTGCTGTTTACAGGTGGCCATGTCGTGCAAGACTGGGTCCGCGACCAACATCATCTACGGCCTCGCCCTCGGGTACAAGTCGACGATCGTGCCCGTCTTTGTGCTCGCCGCCATCATCTTCACGTCGTTCCAGCTTTCCGGCACCTATGGTGTGTGCGTTGCATCGTGATGTCGCCACTGCTGTCGTTGCTGTCTGCGCGTTCGTTGTGCGTAGCGGCGGCGGCGGCAGCTGACAGCGGGGTGGTCGTGTGAGTTCACCACTCTTGTTGTGGTCATCAGCTGTGTTTGTTTTTGACGTCCTTTTTTTTCGGTGCGTGACTATTTATCTCCCCAGCTATGCATGCGCATCGTTCGGGAGGTTCCCTGTGGCTTTCCGTCTGTTTTTGCGATTCATGCATTTGTCAATGCTGTGTTGTTCTGTCGTACGTGCGATGTGTGTATGGGACTGTATGGGACGTGGGAGAGTTCAAGATCGGTCACGTGTTTGACATCAATCTGGTTGTCCTCCTCTTGCTGGCGGCGCAGGCCTGCACCGATCCTTGTCATGTGTATAATCGTAGCGCGGTCACCTCTTTTTCTGATCCCATCTCCCCGCCCCCACGCACCCGCGTGACTGACTCCCTCCGGTCGATGGATGCACTTGTTTTGTCTTTGTTTCCCAGGCGTGGCTCTCGCCGCGATCGGCATGCTCTCCACCCTTGCCACCGGCCTGACGATCGACGCTTACGGCCCCGTGTGCGACAACGCTGGAGGCATCGCCGAGATGGCTGAGCTTCCCCCAGAGGTATCATAAGGCGAATGGCCGATTGATCGAGTATGCGGTATCGAAGTTGCTTTTTGTTCCCGTTGCTGGCGCTGAGGCTGTGCGGTGGATGAGTGTTGACCGAAGCGGGAGTCCCAAAAATTTGTTTTCCTGTTTTGTAGGAGTACGTATCCCGTTTTCACGCATCTGGGCGCCCGTGAAAGCATCCTTTGATACAGCAACACCAAGACACGATTCTTCTGCTCGGGCGAGCCCACTCACACAACCCCCACCCCACCCCACAGGTTCGCGAGAAGACTGATGCCCTGGACGCTGCGGGCAACACCACGGCCGCCGTTGGCAAGGGCTTCGCCATCGGCAGCGCCGCGCTGGTGTCTCTGGCCCTCTACGGCGCCTTCGTTACTCGTCTTTCCGACGAGGGTGCCAGCAACATGGACGGCGGCGTCAACATCCTGCAGCCCCTGACCTTCAGCTTCCTCGTCATCGGCGCCATGCTCCCCTACTGGTGAGCGAGAATGCTGAGGGCCGCAGCTGCCGTGGTGGAAGCGTCGGGGTTTTTAGTGAGGGAGGGGGGAGAGTTTTGTTTCGGGGATGTCGGGCTGGGGGATGGTTCGGGGTTGCACTTCTCTACGATGGAAGGTATTGACCAAGCAGGTAATGGTTGCAGGCGACGAAATTGGTACAACGGGAGAGGCCGGGCGCGACTGGCGGAGAGGGAAGCGGGGGGAGGGGGTGATGCCTGTTGTGTAGCCTGTGCGCGTGCCGATGTGGCACCTCCCCAAAGTCGGGATGAAAGGTTTCGTTGTACTCCTTCACGAGTGGGATCGATGAGTCTCTCTTGTCCTACACGCGTGTTTTGGCACGAGAGCTTGAGCTGGGTTGTGATTTGGTGTCTTTCTTGCTTCTTCTTGCTTTCTTTTGGCAGGTTCTCAGCCATGACGATGAAGGCCGTCGGTACCGCCGCCATGGAGATGGTGCAGGAAGTGGAGATCCAGTTCGACGAGGTGCGTGAAGGACGTTCTTAACGGAGAACAACGATGCAAAGCCTCCCTCCCTACCTGTCCGAACACGAACTATTTGTACTGGTCCCCGCGTGCGGTCCTCTGGCTCTCATGTTGGCGTTGCTCCCTTACACACGATCTGCACTTGCTGCCTCGTCGCTCGTGGTTGACTGTGTATAGAACCCGCGCCTCCTGGACGAGGGCACCTCGGAGCGCCCCAACTACCAGCGGTGCATCGCCATCTCCACCCGCGCCGCCCTCAAGTACATGGTGCCGCCCGGGGCTCTGGTGATGCTGGCTCCTCTCGTGGCGGGAACGTTCTTCGGCGTCATGGCCGTGTGCGGGTTGCTCACCGGTGAGAGGACGAGGCCGTGTTGTACTGCTCTTTTGTTGTTGCTGTTTGAGCGGTGCTGGTTTTACACCTGTTTCCTGGTTCACATCGAAGGGCGTGTTCTACTGCTTGTTGCTGTTGTTGAGCAGCGCTATTCCCGCTTGTTGTCTCGTTAACGTCGAAGGCCACGTTGTGCTCTTGTTGAGCGGTGCTCGTGTTGCACCTGTTGCCTAGTTCGCTGCGAATTTCGAGTGCTCAGCCTTTTCGCTGCTGCGTTTGTGCGCGGGGCGTCATTTCGTGAGAGTCGTCACGCACGTATTTTGGCAGGCGTGTCCAATAGACAGAATCATTGGTTTGTAGCAATAGCCATGTTGTTGATAACCCGGGGTCTTTTTCACGCGAAGGCTTTGTCTCACGGTTATTTCTTGCTGGTTGCCTGCCCACGCATCGTTTACAGGCGGCATGGCTTCCGGAGTTCAGGTCGCTATCTCCATGTCCAACACCGGCGGGGCTTGGGACAACGCGAAGAAGTACATCGAGCGGGCCACGCCCGACTCGGACCTCCAGGGCAAGGGATCCGACATCCACAAGGTGAGCGCGGGGGAGTGGGCATACTCATGTGGTGCTTCATCCCTTAGCTGTTAACACAATTAACGGGAACGGGGGCCAGTGAAACCACAAGGCGGGTTTCGTTCTCGTTATCTCAGCTCGTTCGGAAATGCGTTCGAGGGTTTTTGGTACGATTTTTCGCGTGAGCGGCTGCTGCTGCGGTCCTGTTTTGCAGTCGATCGTGGTCTTCCTATCTCCGACGAAGATGTCGGTCCTTGTTGCAAATCGTACAGTGTTACCATTCGTGTCACCAGTTCTAGCTTCGTCTGGGTGCGGGACGAAAATCTTGGGGGTGGTTGAGTCGGTCGATGGAGCATCAAGTATTGGTTTGTTTTACTCTTTCCCTTGCCTGCGCTAGATACCCTTCGCCTTCTCTCGTTTGGTCCCTGCATCTTACCCCAGCGTTCCACCCTTTTCTCCCCTGGGCTCCCTTCCCCCCAACCCCGAAATCGATTTTTCTTCAAGGCTGCCGTCGTCGGTGACACCGTGGGTGACCCGCTTAAGGACACCTCCGGCCCTTCCCTCAACATCCTCATGAAGCTCATGGCCATCATCTCTCTGGTGTTCGCCGAGTACTTCCAGGCCATCAACAACGGCCAGGGAGCGTTCAACATCGAGAGCTAAATGTGTTGGTTTGGCGGCATGATGGCCGAATGTTGTTGGTTGGGGGGTGAAGGAGGGTATATATATATACCCATACCCGCCCGTTCGATCCGGCCTCCCTTTTCTCGTGAGATTCCGGGGGAGGGGGGGCTCGGGGCGATAGATAAGATGCACGCCAGAATGTGTTGCGAGGCTGTAGCTGATGGCGTTAGGGAGGGGGGGACTAACGAGGGGGCATGATCACCACAGGATACACTTCCCGCCGGTTGGTCTTTGCGTTTTAGAAGAATGGAGCAGGGTGTTTACTTTTACTTGCGTTGATTCTGGAATAGATTGTGGACCCCGTGTTTTAGTCTGTTGGCGTGTTTGTTTCGTGTCCATCTCGAAGAGGCGTTCGTGGGTCAAGGTTGGGGGCAGAGGGCCGTGTGAGCGCTGATCGTGTGGTGGAGTTTTTTCGGACAACACAGCATGAGTAGTAGTAGTTGTAGTAGTTCGTTGGTGGCTCGGAAAATAGTCAACCTTTTGAGAAAAGTTGGATGCGTCTTGCGTTTGGTTGGCACTCTTGGGCTAGATATAACTGGGACTTGGCGTAGTCGTTGTGAGGGTGAAAAGAGTTGTTTTGGTTCCCCTCAACCCGCTTGCTTGTCTCCATCATCATCGGTGCTTCTTGTGCGAGTCCCGTCTCTTTACGATTGGTGCCACTGCTGCTGCTGCTGCTGCTGCTGCTGCTGCTTTTGTTGGGTTGCGGCGACGAAGTCGTGGTTACTGCTGTTTTGTGGAGAGAGCAGCATCGCCTTGGGGCATAGAGAATTTCGCCGTGTGTGTCGAATCTCTGTAAATGATGATACCAACATGCACGGATTTTTGTCTCGATCTTGGGTCCGGTTCGGTTTGGTCACAACTCGGAGAACCGGGTTCCGTGGGAACGAGCGAGTGAGTGGTGTTTGCTGCTTGCAACCCGCTCCTCGCGCTCTCATTCAAATACATAACCTGTCCAGCAGCAGTAGTTGTCGTTTTACCTTTCTTCTGCAGTTCGACCCTGCATAACTTGTTCTGCTCTGCATGCCGATGGGTGGATGTAAATGCTCCACTGGTTCTTCTCGAGAGATATCGGTGCCAAGATGTTCAATTGGTGTAAAAAAATTGAAGAGCAGCTGATTTCTCCCTCCTTTCGGTACTCTTGCCTTTTCGCTTGGTTGAGTCTGCTGCTGGTGGTGAGAGGCTGATTAGTCTAAATCGTCGCTTGTGTTCGGTTGTTGATCGAAATGTGTCCCTACAAGTCGACCCACAGGCAAACAAGTACACCTGGTGAGTCTAAGATGCTACTTTTCACCGACCCTTGAGAGGTGTAATCGGCGACGAGCGTGACGATCATTTTTTCTTACGTACCACCACTCCTCGATTCGGATCAACATAACGACGAATTGCTGTTGACGATGTCGCCAACTGCTCAGTCTTCGATACACCTCCGAATGAACCAAGAACTCTCATACCAGGTTCATACAGTATTTTTTTCCAATCATTGGACTCTGTCGTCTGCCCTTCTGGCCCCTATCCTCCACTTTTACCAGCTAGACGACCCAACCGGGGTCACATAGGAGGGGGGGGTTGGACCCCCTCCTGCGGTTCCTGCCTGAGATATTTTCATCTCGAGAAGGGTACAGCAATCCCTTCCCTCGCGACCTATGAAGTCGGTCAAGTTTACGAACAACGAGCTTTGCAGCGCGTCGCTTCCAACGGATATGTGACCTTGTCGACCAATCAAAAGCAAGCGAACGAAGGGAGGTGCGAGAGCTCGAGGGGGGGAGCAGAACATAGAACCACCAGATACCAGCCACCTACATCACGGGCAAGTGTTATTGCTCTCAAAGCAGCTCTACAAAGCCTTTCGCTTTCTGGCTGCGCTGTGGAATGTTGAATCGTTGAATCCACAAGTTGGGTCCCACAATTCCCCCGAACCGTCACTTTTTTGTCACGCAAACCTCAGCATCTCCGCATCCGTTCCATTTCGAATTCACGCGGCACCTCAAGCATCCGCCATGTTGATGCCGACACTCTGGTGTGGGCGGCGCTCGTCGACAGATTGGCATGATGGTACAAGCGGTGTCACCATGCGTGGTTCAGAGGGAGTGGATTATCCCAACCCGTCGGAGTTGTTCGACGCAATGTCGGCGAACGAAAGTCTGCTGGATAGAGCGAGAGTCAGCCCGTTGGCCTATGCAGGTTTTGTTCCTGTGAGTGTGGTATGTATCCTGAAATGCGTCGGGTGTGGCTCGCGCACCCATTCAAGGTGTTATGACGCGTTGTTGGTCTGCCGCTGATCACCGCACATGTACATGCCTTTATTTTCTGCAAACATGCAGCACGGAAACTCACCGCGTTGATCCGTATGCGGGTCGTCACGGTTGGTTGCGCCGCATGCCCGCTCCATCCACTCGCTCACCAACAACGGGATACATACATAGACAGAGTGAAAGAACTGTTGTGCAGCCAAGCTTGGTGTAAAGCAGAAAGAGGATGTTGTGCTACGACTGACAATATTGGGCGGCGACCATCCAATGAACCGAAGCTGGGGCCTCTTTGTAGCACGGACCCGCAGATAAGAAACGTCAAAATCGGGTCGAGCCTCAATCCCTTATCTTGGGTCCAAGAACCAGCCGACGTCGTCCATTATCGCAAAAAGGAATTTCTTATCCTTTTGACTGTCGCACATCCTCCTTATTCTCTTATTTCTGGTACTCGTCGTGTATTTGTTTTCTTATTTGGCTAGGCGACATTGATGTAAGAATACAACAACACGAACACATACATTAGCCGCATGATTAACCAGAAAGAAAGCTCGGTGTGGCGAAAATAACCTCTCTCCCCAACTCTCGCCTCTACAAACAAAATGTTCAGCGAGGTAGGGGGATGGGAACACGGAAGGATCAGCAGTGCTGTCACGGTAGCATGAACGGGCGCTAAACACTGAGATCCATTCCATTTCACGATGGTTTGAGGAGGGCTAGGGTATACCCCAGGGTGTACCTGAATCATTGGCGGAGCCCCTCTAGAGCTCCGTCCCAACTCGTGTTTAGGGTGATCGCTCACTGTTAACACGGCCAATCTCGGAAAATGAACTTTTACCCACCGCTAAGAAACAACCTGTCTGTGAGCAAATGCATGACAGGTAGATCTGGATAGATCTTACCTAGCCCCACCTTGCTAGCCCCACCTTGCTAGCCCCACCTGGATTAGACCCCCCCTGGTTAGACCCACCGGGATTGTATCCCTTTTGCTAGCCCCAACTTGAATCCAATGGTAAGATACCATGAAACTAACCATAAAATGGATGAAACTAATTTAACCCTAGCCAGTCCTTGTTACGCTAACACAAGAAGAGTGAACTACCCTAAGCGATAGCGTTATAGCCACTGTTACAGTGGGACGTTTCTTGTTTGACACGCTCCTCCAGCTACACCTTATTTCTTACGTTTTGGGGGGATCGCACCGTCGTCATCTTTTTTATTGGGACGTTTCGTATGTTTGTTGTGGCCGAGATTGAGCTAGCTGTGTTTCGTAGCTCATTTTTCTTATTTTGCGGGAAATTTGAGCATTTTTCTTGACATAATTTTTCTTAACTGCGGGCGCGTACTGTAGGCTACGCACGTAGCTCCTCACACGACAGCCTTAACGACAACCAACCTTCATCCACCAACCCGGTCGTACGTACGTACGTCTGGTCATAACATTCCTCCTCACGTTGCTGCTGTTTGCGGGGGCCTCTTGACTTGGTGGTGGAACTGTTTGCTCGCCGTTTCTTGTTTGTTGCACACGATCCAGGTTCATCCCAGCTGCCTTCTTGACCGCCGAGGCCGTCAGAAAGTTAGTGTATTGTGGGGAGTGCAGGTGAGGAGAAGTAGGAAATCAAAATCCAAACTTGAAATGTTGGGTCACCATCAACATTACTTGTCTTGCTGTGGTTGGTGTTGTCGTGTGCCACAACAAAAGTCTACAGCACAGCACACATACACACGTATGAAGAGAGGAGTCTTTTGGCGTTCGTGTTCCCATGTACCAATCGATGTGAGAAATAGAGATGTACTGTTATTCTCACCAAGCAAGGTCTAGTCTGAGCCTGTTGCCTCGGTGATGACAAAGCAGCCCAGACGACAACGAGTTCGAACCCTGACGAGGTGTGTGTTGTCCGCATTTCTTACTACGATGAATTTCTTGCTAATCAGTCTTCCTTGAGGGTGGGATGGCTGAACCCTTGTCGCGTTGAGGTATGCACTGCAATTGAGCTAGAAAACACAGGTATTTACAGCAGTGAAGAGATATAAGGTCGTACATGTAGATAGGTGTGAGCTGCGACCGACGGTAGGCAAACTGAATGCAAGTCACCAAGGTATACCTCCCCAGCCAAAATGTGAGAGACGGCACCCGTGATCACAAAAGGTCGTACATGTAGATAGGTGTGAGCTGCGACCGACGGTAGGCAAACTGAATGCAAGTCACCAAGGTATACCTCCCCAGCCAAAATGTGAGAGACGGCACCCGTGATCACAAAAGGTCGTACATGTAGATAGGTGTGAGCTGCGACCGACGGTAGGCAAACTGGATGCAAGTCACCAATGCATACCTCCCCAGCCAAAATGTGAGAGACGAAACCCGTGATCACAGGTTTACTGGAGTCTCTCAACTAAACCGCTACGCTCTCGGGATCAAAATACATTATTTATTAACCTCTCTTGTCTCCTCCCTGTCTGGTTGTCCACCTTTCGCTCTCTTTCTCTCTCTGTCTCTCCCTCTCTCTGTCTCTGTCTCTGCCTCTGTCTGTCTCTGTCTCTGTCTCTGTCTCTGTCTGTCTGTCTGTCTGTCTGTCTGTCTGTCTGTCTCTCTCTCTCTCTCTCTCTCTCTCTCTCTCTCTCTCTCTNCGTGTCAACCGACGCTCTGGATCTTTGATCTTCTTATGAACTGTTTCGAAAATGCGGGTGCGTGTGTTGTACTAACTTCGGCGCAAATTTTGGCGTGCTTGTACCGCGTCTGTCGACATGAAATGCAAAGGTGATCCAAGGTATAAAGCACGACAGCGTGGAACTAGTGCGAGGCGCCCTGAGACACGAGTTTTCCAATCCCGAGGAACGCTTGGAAGACTCCGGCCCGGCCGGCGCGGCGTTCTCTTTCGCGAACGCGGTGTGTATCTTTAGTACAAAAAAGTTCGACACCAATGCGGTTAATACCATTCAATCCTCACCAGCAACCAGCAGCAGCAAACGGCAGCAGCAATATCGACACCCACGACCCAATGATAACAACAACAACAACAAACAACAAACAACAAACAACAACAACAACAACAACAACAACAACAACAATACTGTCGACGACGACGGCGACGACGACTTTCAGAGACCATGCGTACTCCAGGCTGGGAGAACCCAACGCAGTCAACGCCGTCCGAATGCAATCTGCGGTGCGTATGGTGGCGTCAAGGGTGCGCGCAAGAGCTCCATGGTTTTCAGCAGCCCTTGTCCGAGAGGCGCTCACGTTCTTGTTGCCCCGGGCGCTGTCGAAACGTACGCCTACGTTTCGAATCATCAACACACATATTTCAAAGCACCCGGACGAAACGATTAGTGGTGTAATACGTTGACTCTCGTGTCTCGATCTCAACTTTGATAGTGGTTCCACACACAAGAAGAAGGGCATGGGCGGTGGTTCTCCTGCGAAGGAAGAAGATCAAGCAGGTGCCTGCGATCTACACGTCACGACGGCATCCTAACTATCGCTCGTTCGTTCTTCAATCAAAGAAGCACAAAGCGGGTGTGGTGGTGCCTGCGATTTACACACCACCACACGACATCTAACTAGTTCACCATTTGCTCGCTGCTGCTGCATCCGTCCGTGGATGATGACACTGCCGCCCCGTCAAGCAGGCCATATTCACCCAGGAGCAGATGGACCGCGTCGTCGACGACCTCAAGCTCCGCACACGGGAAACAAACGCGAAAACGAAGCGCTTCGTGAGTGACTCGGAGTGGCTCACCATCGACCAGGTACAGTATAAGAACTACCCTTGTCGTTGGTTGTGATTCTTCTTGTCGTTGTATCGACGGTGACGTGTTTGTGGCCGAACTGTTCTTATTTTTCGTAATGGTTGTTTTTGACTGTCGCACCTCGTTTGTTCGGGCTCAAACTAGTAGTTTGCACATAGACTCGGTTGACGAGGTCAGTTGTGAAATGTGTTGGCGATGAAACAACTCTCCAATCAACCCTGTCTACTAATCGCCTCAACCAACGTCCGGTCCTCTGCCGAAAGCGGTGTGTGTTGACGACCAACCAACAACCAAAACCATGTCTACCGTGCTTTCTCGTCGCCCTGGCAAAAGCCTGCCGGGTAACCGGGGGGAAAACGCTCCCGGGAATATCAACCCGAAATGACCAATCAAGTTCTTACAAAACGAAGCAAACCGTTAAATTCCACGTCGGGAAAAGACGCTAGGTGAGACCGGGACGTACGCCAGCGTGCTCATGTCAAGGGCGACGAGTGGAGACACGGGGCTTCACATCGCCATCACCCTCGGGAGCTTACGGGCTGCCCAGGTCAGTGCGTGGAGAAGAAAACAAAATCGCGCCTTCCCCGCCCTCCTACACCTGTGTGTGTATTCGTGTGTGAACGGAGGGCGAATGATTGATCCTTGATACATTTTTCGGTTATATACACCCTCCCCCGTCTCACCGCTGCTCCAAGAGCACTCCCAAACCCCGCTCCCCGTCCCGTGCATATGCACGAGAACCAGCATGACAAAAAGCTGACGAATCTTTTTCAACACTAGAGACGGAAGGGAGGTGAGGCATTTTACCTCCGTCGGCAAAACTTAGCCGATGTTGTTTACGATAGCGCACGTTCAGAGAAGGGCGCGAAAATTCCCAACCTTTCACATCCATCCCTGGCCATCCTGACGAACGATGTTCACACTACCTGTCCGCTGGTTGCTCATGCGAAGATTGTTTGTGCACTCATCATTTGGTTGCGGTGCTGCTCTGCCGTGTGGGTTGTTTTTGTGTTTGATTGTTGTTATGTTGGCGGCGTTGCGTGGTGTTGCTGTCGGGGGCGCAAGGCAAGCAGGTCTTCGTGGAGGAGGGGTGCGACGTGACCATCCTTAACGACGACGGAGTGTCCGCGGTAGCCATCCTGAGGCAAGACGGGGGGGACAAAGAAACTTGTTTTCGGCAAACCAAGTGCATCTATCTACAGTGGAACCTGACCGCATCCGAGATGCAGTAAGGTTGCAGTCGTGACACTGCACAGGGCACCACCACCTCGTAGAGCCGATGGCCAAACAAGCAACTGCTAGGTAACCCGTTGGAAAATCCGGGAAGCTTTTATTACTCAAGTTGACGTACAACTCAAACGAGTGTCCTCAATAAATGACGTTGCAGGCTACTGCTGTCATTGCTCAACCTCGGATGTTGGCTGTCTTCGTCTGGATACATTTCATGTGCTACGCAAACACACGATCTCACCTATCAGTCGCATTATTTCACCAAGCATCTCCCTCAAGACCAAGCTGTCTGCCCCTTGTGTGCAGTCTCCCGGCGACCGACCTTCTTGAGGTTGATGAAAAAACTAGACCCTACCATTGGTTTCTCAGCAACATGTCGTCGAAACACCCGAAGCCGGCCATGCCTTCCAATACGCTCCACGCCCCACGCGCTCTCAGCGACAACTTCGACAAGGTGATGGAGCTTGTGCTTCGCACCGCCCAGCTCGAGGAGGACTTCTCGCGCAAGGGTATCACGGCCCGCCGGCTGACTGCAGCAGAAAAGGTGAGGGGGAGATGCATCGATCGATCGGTCGATCGACACCGCCGCAGGTCTCTCCCGCAACGTATGCCGCAAATGTGCATGCCCCTAGCTTCTTAGCGAGGAGGCTTTCAGTCCATCACACTCCGAGAGGGGCGGGGACGTCCAACGCTACAGCACTAGGTGCACAGGTATGTTGTGCGGGTGGTTGTGGGTGCTCGACCGTGCACTACACCGTATCACACTACAGCACAACAGTAGGTGTACGGATGTTACAAGGGTTTAGGTGCTTGGTCGCGCGCCAAGCCTTTCCTCGAGGGCGTAACCGCTGATTCGGAGTCCTGGAAGACGCGGCGTGTCCCCTGCGGGACACCCGTACATGCAGTTCCCTCTCACCGTGTGATGTGGGCTACAGAGCAGCGAGCCTTTGCTGCGCCGCAAGGAACTCATCGTCGTTGGTTGGTGTTATTCCGGTTGTGCCGGAAAACCTTGCGTGCATGAACGAAACGCCTGCATTTGAACAGTGTGGACAGAAGGAATCGTCCTCGGGGGTCAGATGTAGGGGGGTCAGATTCGACCCACAGGCCACCTCCACAACAGCAACAGCAGTCCTGTAGTCATATTCTTGCGTCTGTGACCGTCGCCCTCCGCGTCGGCGTCGTCATGATTGATGCTAATGCTGCTGTCCTTGTTGCTCTACGTCGCGCCCGCCAGGCGTCCCTAGCGCAGCTTGACCGGGTGGCCCACAAGGCCAACGAGTACAGGCTCTTCGGGCACGGACTGGCTTGCTACTTCGTGGACAGGCTGTCAGACTGGCCCGCCCTGCAGGCGAGATCCGCTGATCATGTTGCCACCGCTCATGTCAACCAATGGTTGTGTACGGATGTGCGTTGTACGTTCCTTCCTCAAGCCTGAGGAGCAAAAGTTGGTTCGATGTTGGTCAGTTGTCTTCGGGGAAACGGGTCGAGGGTGGCCCTCGACCTGTCAACCATAGTAGTCATGTTTTCAAGAGAGCACCTGTATTATGTGCGCCCGTCGCCTAAGGCCGCCTGTCACGATCGTCACCTTTCTTTCTTTTCGCCTGCCAACGAAACACACCCGGTGGGTCGAATCGAGCAGGAAGAGGCACGAGCGTGCGAGATAGAGGGGCGGGAGATGCTCCCCGCGGCGCAACGAGAGCTGCGCCTTTGCGAGGTCATGTGCAGGTGAAAAAGGCTGCAAGTTGCCCAGACGGTAACAACAGCAGAGCAAAGAAAAGCGGGTCATGTCGAACGATGAGGCCGCCCGATGCTCCGAGGGAAGAATGCCGTCGTTTTCTTTCCGTCCGTCCGTCCGTCCGTCCGTCCGTCCCCTCGTCACCTACTTTTACTCACCAGCTCGCTACCGTTGCTATGGAGCGTCGGCTTCATGTCCCAAGTTGTTGCATGATCGGCTTGTCGTGCAGGGTTGTGCTATCCTGATTGAACGGTTTGATTTGACAAGTGTAAGGGTCTCGGATCGATCGCCGGAAAGAGGCCTACTCGTTCACCATACACTAGACAAAAACATGTACCGCCAAACGGTCTATCACACACGCTTCATACAACCCGGTCCTTTTTTCGATCTGGTTTGTTTGGTCGATCGATATACCCGCCCCCCTCCCCCCCTCC
>CACKRE030005201.1:53845-66540 GCA_902602495.3 Ectocarpus sp. CCAP 1310/34
CTTCCCCCTCCCCGGGCGCCCTCGGTGGAAATGCAGCGACATGGCGCACCCTCCACATGATTCTACCGACTTTTCGTATTCACTGCTGTAGTCTCGCCCCCGTTCTTCCGATGGCTGCACACACATCGAATACCTCGATGCACATGCGTACACTTCTCTTTGAGACCCTTTGTTCTGCTTTAAAGTTCTCCAACAACTAATGCTTGGACATCCTCACGGGATCCAAACCAAAAAATAGATGCCTTTTAGAATTGCAGTAGACTGCTGTAGATGATGACACCACTTTTCTACAGCAGTAAAGTAGTTTTGTTGTGTGTCGAGCTTAGGAAACTCGTGTTTTTCTTGCAAGAGGCTGGCCTATGACTCCACGGCATTACAGGGTACTTTCCTTCTCTATCTGCTACAGCAGTGTTCAGCCTGAACCACACAGCTTGCAGGAGTGTGTGGCTGGAAGCAACACAAACAAACACAGTTTGGGGCTCCGTCAAATGCACCCCGGCCACCCCCTCTTTTTTTGTTTTGGTGCAGAATCATGGAATGGGCCTGGGCTTGCACTCCCGCTCTCCGCCCACTCCTTTCTCGCCGCTTGTGACCCTCTCGCTTCCAAGATCTGCCACTGCTCCTCCCCAACGAGAGGCAGCCAGCTCCTTTAGCCCGTCTATCAATCATGGGCAAGACTAAGGTGTCGAAGAAGTCCTCGGACAAGGTGGCGAAGAAGGACAAGAAGGTGAAGAAGGCCGCGGCGGCGCCGGTTGCCGCTGTGACCGTGGTGGCCAAGGTTGCTAAGGCTGACAAGGCCTCGGGGAAGAAGAAGAAGGACAAGAAGCCCAAGAAGAAGGCACCCCCGCCGCCGCCGCCTTCCAGCTCGTCGGAGGAGTCCTCGGAGGAGGAGAGCGAGGAAGAGGTGAGGGCGGTCGCTCGTCAGGATGCACCACGGATCCGGGGGCAGTTTTCAAATTTCCAAAACCGCCCCTCCATGTGTATGTACTCCACCGCCTGATGTCCCCACAACACAAGCACCCGGACAAGGAGGGCGAGCGAGCGATTGAACAAAATGAAGCGAATGAGTCGAGAGGGATTGGCATGGTCGCTGGTAGCGTTGGTGTGCTCGGAGAACGGCAGCGACACCAGTGTTGCTCGCAATGCTAGAGCTGACTCTGTTGGGCTCGTTTGAGACGCTCTCACACCACTCAAAACACCAGGTCGACTGTGTGCCACTCAAAACACATGTTTCCTCGTCGATGGTCCGCCGCCGGTGCTCTCTCCCTCTTCACTGAAGGCGAAAGTCGGCGTGGAGTCTTGGAGAACAGGCCCTTCTAGAATCCGCCCCTCTTATCATCGCTAGATGAAGATGTCGTTTCTGGTCTTTTGCCCCAGCCTGTTGTGTAGCCAGTCGATGATGAACGGGGTGTTGAAGAAGCGGTGTAACTGATGGGATTTTGTCCAATAGACTCCGTACACGGGAAGCAGTGTCGGCACGTCGGTATGTCCTAAAATACGCGTGGAGTACATGAGAGGAAGATGGAATTGTTTCCTCCGCCATCTGAGCGTGTTTGTACGTGGATGCGCCCTTCCCTCAAATAGCGTTCCACCCATCGATCGGGAAAAAAGAAAATTGTCGTACCCTGTCTTCGGGAACTAGGTATTGCTCGATCAACGGGAATGGTTGTCATCGACACTGGTTCTCGATAATGGCTTCATAGGCGTCTCGCCCGATTTCCTGTGTCAGGAAAGCGTTCATCGTCTGGCGTGTCGCTCACGTGTGTCTGTCTGTCTGTTTGCCTGCCCCGTTGTTGATTGTCGCACTTGCCTCTTGCCTTGTTTTGCCGCTGCCGCTCTGCTCGTGCCGCCGAATGAAAATCTCTCATCTCTAGGTAAAGCCCAAGGCTGTGGCCGCCAAAAAGGCAGCGAAAGAGGAGGAAAGCAGCGATGACGACAGCTCCTCTGAGGAAGAGTCTTCGGAAGAGGAGGTTAGTATGTAAACTGCACTGACACCGTCCAAAATGACAAGTGTTTCCACTCACCACCACAACCGCTGCGCTATCATGTTACAGATTTGGATGATCGTAGGGCGATGCCTTTGAGCACTCTGCCATGGTGATCAGGATTGACCTTGTGGTCGCAGGATACGGGGAGGTAGGTCAGCCAGCCGCAGGGTTTGAAGTAGAGTCGTACCTGTGCGCGGCGAGCCCATGCCGCACTTGATACCAACGGCAGGGCTACCGATGTCGAGGAGCGCAGTGTACCATAAGATGGTAAAGCAGACGTTTCTGGCGTTCGTTCGTTGTGGCGAAAGACGTGACCTCGAGGGGTCGAGCATGTCTAGAAGCGCACCGGGAGAAGGTATGCGGTACCCGACGTTTATGATGTGTTGAGATGGCCTCGGAATGACCGGACGTGAGGGGTTGCCTCAACCCCTTCAAGGCCACGTCCTTCAAGACCTTCTTGGATCCAACAAGCGCCCGAAAACGTCTACCCTCTCTTGGCACACTTCTTGACATCGCGAACCCTCCGAGGTCATGTCTTTTGCGGTCAAGGACAACCGCTGCAAAACGTCTTCTATACCCTTCAAGGTACCGTAAGAATTCCTCCCGGGGTGGTTGTACACGGTAAAAGTAAAAAGCGCTGCTGGGCATAACGTCAGATGTATGGTGGCAACAAATAACGCGGCCGGGCATTGTGGTGTCCCGGCACCCCTGTCATGGCGATGTTTGCTGAGCACGGCGCCTACACCCCAACAATTGACGCCAGGAGAAGCCCAAGGCCAAGACAGCGGCAGCGGCACCCGTGAAGAAGGCGAAGGCCGAGTCGAGCGATGACGACAGCAGTGATGACAGCGAGGACAGCGACGATGACGAGGAGGACAAGAAGGCCGCTCCCGCCCCGAAAAAGAAGGCCGCCCCCGCCCCGACGAAGAAGGCCGCCGCCGCTGCGAAGAAGCAGGAAAGCTCATCCGAGGAATCCTCTTCTGACGAAGAGTCTTCGGACGAAGAAGAGGAGAAGGTACGTCAGTTGTTGCACTCTATCTCATGCATCCTACTTAAATCACCATTAAGGACACCCGATACTTCTGAAATAGCGGTGTGTGTGCGTTAGCGCGGTCAAATGTGGCTCTCGGGTGGCGATACCGAAGGTCGTGTTGACCGCCTATGATGCCCACAAATTAGACCGACACCCACTTGTACTGCTTGTGCTCGGCCCCACTGACCCTTAACTCTTGAATCCCGTCTTCACTGCAGTAGGTAGATGCCACTAAGTAATAGCTAAGACCCGCCGGTTAGGGGTTTACAGTCCGCGGCGGTTGGCATGACTGTGACAACCATTAGGGTTCCGGCGAAGAATCCGGACTGTTTCAGAGACTGCTGCGACCTTCGATATTTCATTACGTACAAGCACAAACGATGCCTCTTCATGGTGTCCTTTGCTGACAACAGTAGAATGTTTCTAAACGGCGGAAAGGTTGCACTCTATTGTTGTGTATTGAGTATACTGTGAACATGTACGGAAAGGAGGTTTGTCTTAAATCCTTCCATGTAGCACCTGATGAACAACATCGTTGCTTACCTGTTTCACCGTTGAGGCAAGGGGTCCTCCATCTGGAAATGTCGGAACACTCCTGGGCTAGGCTTCAATCTTGCTTGCGGAGGGGCGTTGGGCCCTATATGTCCCCGGGCGGGGATATTTTGCCCAGATCCCCGGGGTTTCTACATTTTCGGGCGCTTTTTTCTAGCGCGCTTGCAGGGTCCCATACATAACTAGTGGAAATGATGGAAGCACCCTCAAGAATACCCGTCAATCTTGGTCGCGAGGTCTATGTATAGTGTAGGAAATAGTATAAACGATACGAAGCCTACAATTGAAGAGGATTTGATGGGTTTTTGAATGCGGCACGAAAGTCTATTTTATGAACAGTAATTCGGTTTTACCATGGACACACTAAATTCTACACAATGGAATGCTGCAAGCGTGCCGCTAAAACCCCCTTTATTTTGCGCTGCAATCTTGGTCCGGAAAGGGGGCGTTGGGTGTTCTACGGTTTCCACATTGAGGGCCGCTTGCTTGAGGCCAGTATAGTTAGTATCCCCCCTCCCTCTACCTCTCGCTTGCTCGTTCGGTGGTTCACCTTACCCATCTCCGGTTCCCCCAACAAGCTCTTGATGCTCGAACTGAACTTCCGCCCAAACCTTCCTCCTTGTGTTGTTGCCTTTCCGTTACAGCCCAAGGCCAAGGCCGCCACCCCCGCCAAGAAAGCGGACAAGAAGGCTGAAAGCTCGGACGGCGACAGCGACGACTCCTCCGAGGAGGAATCTGACGATGACGAGGAGGATAAGGAGAAGCCGAAGGCGAAGACCGCCGCCAAGTCTGAGGAATCGTCCGAGGACGACTCCGACGATTCAGACGAGGACTCGGACGACGATGAGGTGCAGTAAAACCCGGCATACCCTCAGGGGTTCGCGTGCTTTGGATGGCGGGCGCCTCCAAAAACAACCCCTCAACCCCCTTTTAGAAAAAGAGAGCCCATCATCGCGTGCCCTCCCGAGCAAGCGTTTTGTCGACAGTCTCTTGTTTACAGTATCTGCATGGAACGCGGACCTTCCTCGCGTTATTGAAAGGCGCCCGTCGGTGTTGTTTTGCTCGTGCTAGTGTGTGCACTGCGTACGCTATGTTGCCTTTTTTTTCGGTTTTGGCGTCGGTCCGTTGATTACAAATCTATGCACCACTCCAGAAGGCGAACATGTGGAGAAAACACCTGATCACCATCTTTCGTATGAGGACCCGCACGTTGAAACCAAAAAATAATAGGAAAATCACAAAAGGCTCTTTTTACGTTGAAGCCCACAACAGAGAGCAGACGAGGGCACACGACGCTGACAGAAGACTTCCGGCAGCCCGTCCCGTGCCGACAAACGGAACGTGCGCAAAAGTTCAGTCTCTTTGACGACTTTCCTTCGTTAATGGCGATTCTTGGGTCAGTCGTCGTGATTTTGGCCCTCCCTCCCCCTTCCTGTGTTGATGGCCATGTCCCGGAGGTTGTAGACGTCCTGTGATATCAACATACCTAACCCGAACCCGCGTCGCTGCCGCCTTGCGGCAGACGCGCACGCGTGTGGCAAGGAATCGCTACGTATGAGGACTCCTCTACCCACCCGGGACAATGACCAGACATGCCATTGCTCATCTGGATTTTTGGTTACACAACATGCATGCAAAGACAATACCCTAACAGATAACCACAGCAGTTGAAGGGGATTGGTTGAAGACTTTTATAGGCTGACATTTTTTCGTACAACAGCACGCTTTAGCAAGAAAGGCGTTTCTGCCGTGAGTTGGTTTGGTGACACAATTTTTTCTCCCGTGGTGCGTGTGAGATAACCGGGTTGTTTCTCTTTGTGCCATCGCCGTGTTTTTCGTTCTTTGCGAGTGCTGTCGGTGTGTCCCCTGATTACAGATCTATGCACCACTCCAGAAGGCGAACATGTGGAGAAAACACCTGGTCACCATCTTTCGTATGAGGACCGCCCTTGCAAGAAGCTGAACGCGTCGAACTTTGTGATAGCCTAGCCTTGGCGTGTCTCTCGTTTGGCTTGTGCCGTCGTTCTGCCGAAAACTTCCCTTTCATGGCAACACTTGTGTTCCTCATCTGGTCTTGAAAATAACTGCCGCCCTAGGTATTCTGGTACGAAGTAAACGTCCGGGTGAGTAGGTGAAAACCCGGCTATTCCTTTTCTTATCGCCGAAATACCTCCGCGACAACCCCAGGAGGAGGAGGAGGAGGAGGAGAAGCCGAGCAAGAAGAGAAAGGCCGAAGACGCGGAAGAGGGAGACGCCAAGAAGGTAAGGCACATGATGAACATGTGCATACACGAGCATGCCCTAGCTCGTACATATTTGTCTGTCGACCGGAGTTGGTCTCACAACCCCTTTCTCTTTCGCACTTGATGCGTAGTATGCATACGTAGTATGCATACACGAGCATGTCTTCTCTCGTACCTCGTACATGGTTGCCGGCCGACTCTCCCCACCGCTGTCTATACCGCACTTGAAGTGCATTAAAGTGTATGGTGTCGTGGGAGCGTCGCGCCGAAGGATGTAACAGGCTAGATTATATAATTCGCTCTTAGTTTCTTGGGAAACGAGACCATGAGCAAGCATTCACCACGTGTTACGTCAGGCCGGGAATGTCAAACAAGACATGCCTTCCTAGCACATGAACAAACGACGACCCTCCGCACGTTCCTTCTACGCCTGTACATGCACGCGCGTGCACGATCCCGACGCAAAACAAAAAAAACAGGCGAAGAGCGAGAACAGCAAAATCTACCTCCGTGGCCTGCCGTGGGACACCCCTGACGACGACGTGAAGGACTTCTTCAAGTCCTGCGGCAACATCGTGACCGTGGAGCAGCCCAAAAACCCCGACGGGCGCTCGAGCGGCACCGCGTACGTGACCTTCGACAGCGCCGCCGCGGCGACGAAGGCCATCGAGCTCGACGGGCAAGAGCTTGGGGGCCGGTGGCTCAAGATCATGATGTCGTTCGAGAAGCCCGACCACGCGCGCAACGGGGAGCCTAAGGTTAAGCCGGCCGGCTGCACGACGGTGTTCATCGGGAACCTCTCGTGGTCCATCGACGAGGTACGCTTTTTTTTTGCTCTCGATTGATGTCGTGTGATGGAAGCCTGTAGCGTTCCGTGCCTATTTCTTGGGCAGGTGCCTACTTGTGAGCGACATTGGGTTCTATCGATGTGAGGAAAGAGGCACGAGGCTTCGTTGTCTCGATATTGATGTGTTGTAGTGCCTTTTGTTCTTGTTCCTCGTCGTTGTGATGCTCTCGCCTTGTAGATGTGACGGAACCAACGGAGGACGAAAGAAACGACGAGAAGGACAACGCGCAAGCTGTGTGGGCATGAAAGAGTCGATAACAACACGGGCTGTGTGTGGCACGTTCCAAATCAATTGTCTGGTCTCATGGTGTTTGACATCATCTTGTCTCGTGTTGTCGTGGTGATTTCGCCTCTTTTTGGCAGGACACCATCCGCCAGACGTTCGGCGAGTGCGGCGACATCAAGAGCGTCCGCTTCGCCGAGGACAGGGAGACGGGAGAGTTCAGGGGATTCGGGCACGTGGAGTTCTACGATGGAGACCACGTTGATGCCGCCATGAAGCTCGCGAACAGCGACGTCATGGGCCGACCCATTCGCGTAAGTGTTGCAGTGGGGAGCCGTCGAGTGCGTATTTGGGTTGTTCCTGTGTAATTCATGGTTTGATGGTCGTTTTCGTTGTCTGCGGCGGGAAAGGTTGCGGTTCCTCATGCGTCGCGAATGTACACGCGTTCCTCCACCATCATGATTATTGAGGCGATTTGTCGTAGAGTGCATTGGTTGTCCCCAGACGGTTGTGTTCATACACCTCCTGCTCTGTTTCGCTCTGAAAAAGCTGTGTTGAGTTGATGCAATGTCTCTCATCTCTTGGTGTTTTCCAGACTTTCTCTCGAGAACGACACCGCAAAACCTCTCCTTCCGCATTTCCCGCATGTGTCTCAGGTTGACTACGCTGCACCCCGGGCACCCCGCGACGACTCGTTCGGTGGCGGCGGTGGTGGCAGGGGCGGCGGCAGGGGCGGCGGCAGGGGCGGCGGGCGTGGGGGAGGACGGGGCGGGGGAAGAGGTGGTGGTAGGGGTGGGGGTGGAGGCGGCGGGTTCAACGCCCGCGCGAAGCAGGGGATCCAGTCCTTCCAGGGCACCAAGAAGTCGTTTGATTGATTATGGCTTACGTTTGGATTGCGCAGACTTGGTCGATTTCAAGGACCGGTGGGCAGGAGGGAGGATTCGAATGAGAGGTTCAAGAGGGTTGATGCGCAAGTGGGTGTGAGTTCTGTTGTTTTACGGAGTTGAATGTATCAGTCTTTCTTGTTGGAGCAGTTGTATTCGTCGTCTTCAAAACGATATCGTTGTTTGTGGGTGTGGGTTTTTGTCTTTCGCTATATCGTATTTTGCTGCGGTGAACGCTTGTGTGTTGCACAGCTGATGAAGACTTGCCTTCACCCAGCAAAATACTTTCTTCCTGTTCCATCATGAAGCGGTTTGGTCATAGCGTTAACTATCGGAGCGGCATTGCGCAAAGCTCGTACGCATTTGAGGTAAGGCAGTTGAGGGTGCCAAGAAGCGGGAGCTGAGTGATAAAAGAGTCTCCCTGTTTCCTGTTCCCCGACAGGACTCTGCTTCTGTCGTTGTTGGCCACGTGGAGCACTTGTGTTGATATGTATCCACGTGTGTGTTTTGCTCAACACAGTGCGAGGGGGGTACACACATGGCGTTCATCGTCTATCTGGCACCACCGTTCATTTGCTCGTTCTTGGTGACCTGTCCCGCGACCCGACCCTCTGGGATTTTTCGGCTGATGAGGAAGGATGCAACACCGTCGTGACGACGATAAAGAGAGACACCCGATTTGTGAGATTACCAGGCTTGTTAGGGGTGGGTTGAGGGACACACGACGACTGACAGGAGCTGTTGCTTCACGAACTCGAACTGTTGGTTGAAATGTTACTTCCTGGCTACCCCGTTCTCGAGTCTGTGGAGGCCCTGACCCATGAGAGATTCCAAAAGTGTGATCTGTCCCGACCCGAATAAATAATGAGTGCCCCAGAGAACGACCCTGAGAACGACACACGACAGATGGAATGACTTGACCCGACCCGACTCGACCCGTGACCCTTTGGGCGTCTAAGGTTCTTTTTTTTGAGACCCCGACCGCCGATCCGGACCCTGATTATGTAACGATTTTGGTTTTGTTTTTTCCGTTTTGACGGATCCCTTCTTTGGCCCCCCTCTGCTGGTTTGTTCGACTCGTAGACGTTGCCTTGGATGTCCTGGTCTGTCTGACCCGCGAAGTGAGCACGTGCCGGGAGGTAGCTGTTACTGCTGTTGTTTGGTGCGAGAGGAAAGTCGAAGCAAGTGTTGTGCTATACTACAGAGCCCGTTGTTGCATTGTTATTGGAAGGGGTGGCGGCGAGGAACAACTGTTGCAGATTTTCTGCTCCGCGCACGACCTCGCGGTTTCGCCTGTTGTATGCAAGTTCTACCTGGCGGTGCATTTCCGACGTCATGTGGACACGACACCCGAGGAGAAGGGCACCAGCTATAGCTCCCAGTAAGAGCTGTGCGATATAGGTGCAGAGTAGGTTGGTTCGTTCTTTCGACCGATCACCCAGCGCTGCACAAACTTGGCATTTGGTGTCAAGAGTTGTGCCATGCCTGTCGTGCACAGCGTGTAGAAGGGAATGGAAATTGGCCGTCGGGCTGCCGGTACGGCGGTAGTAGCGTTGGAGAATTTCGTGTCGTCTCGGCACGGTGCTGTGTCAAGTTATTTGTCCCAGCGATCCGGTGTGGCGAGGGTGAGAGCTTGAAAGTACGAACGGACCGGTGGAAGATCGTTGTACATGTCTACAAGCACCTTCGATGATTCTGGAAGGCCTTGATTTATTCGTGTTTATTGTAGAGAGCAAGCGAAACCAGTTTGGGCAAGTTGACTGTCGTCCAACGAGTTCCTGGAATGAAGACGCTGTTATCGTTGCGGTTCCTTCTTGTGCTGTTTTTTTTTTTCAGTAACTGTGAATTGAAACGGTGCATGCCTTTCCTTTCATCCGACGGGAACCAGAGGAGGAATTGGGAAGTTGTTTGCTGTCGAACCGTCGCGAACGTCAAAGCCCCGTCGCACGATAGTAAGTACCAGACAAGAGCGGGGCACGCGAAGAACTGCCATACAACGAGTTGAGGCAGAGAACCACCCGAGAAGTCACCGAATTCACCACTTGCTGACATTCTGAAGCAGTTTTCATTTCAATACCTCCACCCTTGTTCCTTGGGGGACCCGGTCTCGAATGCCGATGATCTCGAGTTACCACTTCCCTACCGTCAAAATCTTGCGGCGTCTCGAGTATGGTGTGGTAGGGATCGTACATAATCACGCATCCCTCGATGCGGGCAGGTTACGCCTTTTTCCTGTAATGTAGCGGAGAAGACCTGGGACTACTTGTATTGTGTCGCCGCCCGCTCGTTGGATGGAACTTAGTCTACTCCACGAGAGGAGACAGAAAAGAAACCTCGTTGAAGCCCATGTACCTCTCACTGCTGAAGTCTATGTAGAAACAAAACGAGTTTTCCCTCCAAACAAACCTGCACGGGAGGTCGGAGAGACTATATGTAATGTGTTTGTTGAATCTGAGACCACACCAAACAATTTAAGACCTTGCCCGGCGAAGGTTAATCAGCATCCACCCGACCAAGAGTCTACGCGAAAAAAAATCCGGACAAACAAGGGTTTGAACTCAAATACACCGCAGGGAGGTGCGAATCTCCAACTCTATAGACTATCCACAGGCGTTCCACTCAGGCAACGGTCACAGATATGAGGCGGTGTTTACGATCACCGGACAAAATGTGATTCTCAGTACAGAATCTCAAGATATGAGATGGGAACAAAAGTGAACAGTGAGAGAGAGGTGCGCGAGGGCACGCCCTCGCATCCCTCTGGGACGAAAGTCACGGTCAACGATCCGGGGAAGCCTCGTGGAAGGCGGCTTTAGGGGTATTATTATCAGGCCGAAAAATACGTAACTTTTTTCACCGAAGAATAGTAACTTTTTTACGGAACCGTAACTAGGGTTCCGGTGGTTCTTATCGGCAGAAGGCGCGAAGGCGCGTATTTTTTCAAAATTTACGGAAAGCGCCACGGCTCGACGTACACACACCGGTCCCGACTAGGCGAGAGACCCGAGGACTCCCACAACAGACGTGATAACCCCACACCAAGAACAACAACGCCCCTGCCGTAAAAACCGCACTCGCCGATATTGAGCCACTGTTGGGAAAGGTTGGCGGATCGAAAAAATTAGAGTGGTCCAAAAAAACAGAGGAACACGCTTGCAAGACTGCTGAACACGACAGCAAAGCTTCTGGCCTCGCCCTCCACAAGGAAATGACCGAGTCCCACGCCGAACTCTCGAAGAAAATTGTGGAGGAGAAGAAAGAAAAAGAAGAGGGTTATCAGACGAGAGTTAGATTCCTGCGCAAAATGTTGGCCGGCATCGAGAAGGAAATGTTTGGCGACGAATAACACCCATAGTCTATGCACTCCTGGAAAAGTGTTACCGTGCAATCGTCGAATTTTATGCATGCGTGACGGGGGGGGGGCGGGGGGTAGTTTTATTTTCATCGTTGGGCATGGTTGAGCCAACGTCTTCGTTTCGTCGCAGCATTGAGGATACGTGCGCCTCCGCAGAGACGTGTGGGTTGTTTGGTTTGCAACAACACTTTGAGAGGATGCCTTGCGGCAACAAAGGAGTATCAACGAAAAAATACGGTGGAAGAACGCCGAGACTGTTGTGGTTCACGGGCAAGTTGCTGTGCCTGTATTCAACGAACACGAGGGCGCGTTTTTTGTTTTTCTCTCCCTGCTGCAGGGCTTGCTTGCTGCGAGGGTCGTAGCCTTCTATTTTTTTTTGGGCCAGGGGGGGGGGGAGTTTTCATTTTTATAGTTGGGCATGGTTGAGTCAACGTCTTCGTCTATTCGTTGCATCATGTTTTTTTAGGATAATACGTGCGCCTCCGCAGAGACGTGTGGGTTGTTTGGTTGGCAACAACACTTTGAGAGGATGCCTTGCGGCAACAAAGGAGTATCAACGAAAAAATACGGTGGAAGAACGCCGAGACTGTTGTGGTTCACGGGCAAGTTGCTGTGCCTGTATTCAACGAACACGAGGGCGCGTTTTTTGTTTTTCTCTCCCTGCTGCAGGGCTTGCTTGCTGCGAGGGTCGTAGCCTTCTATTTTTTTTTGGGCCAGGGGGGGGGGGAGTTTTCATTTTTATAGTTGGGCATGGTTGAGTCAACGTCTTCGTCTATTCGTTGCATCATGTTTTTTTAGGATAATACGTGCGCCTCCGCAGAGACGTGTGGGTTGTTTGGTTGGCAACAACACTTTGAGAGGATGCCTTGCGGCAACAAAGGAGTATCAACGAAAAAATACGGTGGAAGAACGCCGAAGATATTGCTGTCTTGCGGGTAACCTGCCGTGCCGGCAATCTGCGGACATGCATATCGTTTAGTTTTTTCCTATTTGCAAGACTTGTTCTTGCAACCCAATACTACGTTGGGTGTTGACGGGAACTCTGAGGCACGCTTGGGTTCCGCAAATTTGGAGCCTTGCAATTTTTCCCGTCTCCGCGCATGCTCACTTGAAGCGCAGGAATGTGTTCGCGATGGGATTCGACAAGACCCCAATTTTTAGTGTGTGTGTGGGTCTCCTTCAGGTCTGCAACCTGGAGCAATGTTTCACCCACGCGACGAATATTTAATGCAGGGGTGCAGAGACACCATTACAAGTTGTATCAACGACAACAAACAACGTTTTCGATTCATACGCTCCTAACTAGGAAAAAAAAAGTCGAACATGTGGAGGACACCTGTCGGGAGTATAACCAACCATGAGTGCACATACAAAGTGTAGGAAGATATAGCTCCATCGGGGTATCTTGTCACTGGGAGAGTGACAGGAAATGCACCGTCGGAGATTTGTCTCTTCCGAAGTCCATGGCCATTTGCCGAAAGGAGAAGCGGAGAGTCTTCGACTCTCCTCTCCCTCTGCTCTCTCTGGCCACTCTCTCTTTCTACCCTCTTCTCCTCGTTTACATATCACG
>CACKRE030005202.1:17152-29021 GCA_902602495.3 Ectocarpus sp. CCAP 1310/34
GGGGGGGGGGGGGGGGTACGTCCCTGTGTCATGGAAAATCTTAACCGACTTTCGACTGCTGTATGCCTATAAGTTAAAGTTTGCGTGTCAGTTTCTACCATGCACCTTTCGGTATGGGCGCATCAGCCAGGAGCGCACATACAGGAGCCCTCTTGAATCAAAAGTTATGCGCGATGAAAACAACGGAATGGTAGAAACCAGCTGGTAGAACACACATGGGTCATGGCAACACGGCGAATCCATCACCAATTTATCCTGCGCATCTACTTACGCATAATGGGTAGAGATAAAAATGCAACCAAAGATGGCGAAGCCGAGATTCCATGTACACCAACCAGCCCTGGTGCAGATGTGCAAATGTATGTGCTATAGAACGAGTGTACGGAGACCAGAGTGTACATGATGCACACGCATGTTGTTAAGTCTTGAGAGCTCGGAGCAACCTCCTCCCCCCTCTCTCTTTCTCTCTCTCTCTCGCTGGATGGCAGTGTTAGTAGCGGCAATTGCACCGGTGTTCCATGTACGTTCATTTGGCAGCAAGGGTCCGCGCGGTTGGGAAAAGAGAGAGAGTCTGTGGTCTCGCCTTCCTTTTCCCGTTCGACCAGCATTGGTGCTCTGCCACTGAATGAAGCACAAGTCCGCTCGTGCGTGAGACGTGGGCACACAATCAGCGAAGTGACCGCACGGGGATCTCGTTATTTGACCGCTCCCGCATCTACAGCGGCTTGGTGGTAAAGGGACTATGCAGTGGCGTGGAGTGTTTTTTTTTGTTCATCGGAGGGTTGATCGGAGGTTGTGTGTTGCTGGATTATCGCGCCCTCTCTCCTGTCAGGCATTTGAAGCAGCGCGGAGGAGAGCAACAGCAAAGGTAAAAGCAGAATTCGGTGTCCACATTACGAGAGATCGTGCTCATCGTGCCAGTTACGTTCAATCTCATGAGGGGACTATTCGTGCGACGGGAGACCAGGGCACCATAAGCTCCTCGAAAAATTGCTTGAGAGGTTGTGCGGTGCTGAACGGCGATCGACGTGAACAAGAGATGTGAAATTGCGCGCACAAGAAAGCAAAACCATACAGATCGGCAGTCAGGAGAAAGCAACACAAAGCCACCCATGCATGTGAGGGTAGATCTCGCGCAATCTTCCCTGTCCAATCATCACGACGTGCCCATTCACGCTTGCTTCGTGCTCTCACCAATCCCCTGGGCGCTTGTTGCCACCGCCACCCCTTCCTCCTCCTCCTCCTCCTCCTCCTCCTCCATATCCACCACCGCCGTATCCGCCGCCACCACGGCCCCCACCACCCCCGTATCCTCCACCACCTCCGTATCCGCCACCACCACCGTCGTTGTTGTAGTAGCTCATGTTTTAGCGGAGAGCAGATGGAGTTGCGAGGGCGTGTGTGAGACGATTTGCGTGTGCGAGCGCAACACAAGCGCGCGCGACGGTAAACGTAGGGGCACAGCAGAATCGGACCACACCGTATGCGACACGCATGCCTTCCGCCTCTCGTCGTATTGTCTGCGAAACCGTCAACGGCGCCTCGCTCCTCGGTGATATCCATGAGTGGCAGCTGTCGCGCCTTGTGGAAAGGTCAGAAGCGAGGCAGTAGTCTCTACACCTGCCCTGACGCTAATAGTGCGCACTTGCTGTGGTGAGAGCTGCTGGGTTTCACGAAAAATCATGTCTTCGTCTCCCAGATCGCCAAGATCTTTTCCTCGGGTCTGCCCTGCTGACGTTTTACAGTTCACCAAGCCAAGCAAAGGTACGTATGCAATCACACGAGGCTGCTTTAAAGATCCTACTGCAATTCCAAGCTTTAAGGGACCGTGTCTTCGTCGAGCGATGGATACGAAGCACCGCCACCAAATCCCGTACCGTCACATACAGTAGTATGGTCTCAGAAACGCTGCTGTGGAAGTCGTTAATAATAGTTTGTTCAAGAGTCTAAGCGGTCAAAGAGTTGACTGCTGTGCTTGTCCGCTCAGCATGAAAGCAGCGCCACAACATCGCTCCTGCAGATGCAGATGCAGACGCTTCATAGTTGTACCTAACTAGTAGAATTTGATGGCAACCAACAAGGCGGATACATACGTACCCAAAGGCGGCCAAGTAAATCGGATCGGACGACATGGCACGTCACATCACGCATGTATCCGGGACACACATTCAACAACGGTGCACAGTCGCCCACACACATGCTTGCATTGTAGCACCAACCAAGGACTACACATGGGGGGCGGGACAGGGGATGTGCTGATTTCCTTGCAGCATAGGTGTCATGGCATCAACCCGGGCGTTTGTAGAGCCTTCTCTGAAAGATTGTCTATGAACAATGGAAGGAGAGGTGGACGAACAAAATCCGCGGACAAAATCGCCGACGTGCGTTGTGGAAGAAAATATGCGATGTCAACTCACATACTGTACCGTGTGGGCAACGCCTCTCATTTATCATGATAATTTACCTGAATTGTCAGTGCGTTGACACCACACAAACATCGTCGCTGGTTTGTCCGTCAACCTCTCCATAAATGCGGCTTTGGAACAGCGGGCACATTTGGCAGGAAACCACCCCTTTCCATGAACTGTCACACGAGTTGAGCATGTTCTGCCTCACCACAACTTCGATTTCGTGTATGCAGCGGAACGCTGACGTTAATGTGGAGTGTCACAGGATAGTTGAGTATGTTCTGCCTCGTCACAAATTTGATTTCGTGCATGCAGCGGAGATCCGAACATAGTCTATTCCATGATGCCACTGCCGTTGCGGGCAGATTGATTCCATGACGCCCCTTCAACTACAGTATTAAAGATCATCAGGATGTGTTCATTGGACCGAAGAACGCCATAGACCCCAAACAGCTGTGGAAACACGAAAGCGAGTACTGCGTAGCCTGGACTCATTGTCACACTGAAGGCTGCGTTAATCTTGTCCACTAGTGGTCGCTCCATCTCTGATTAACTCAATCTTTATCGATACCTGCTCGCATGCAACATGACCCTTCTTTGCCTCTTTCGCGCGTGATGGTTTCAGATTTTTTGTGCGCGCTCTCCGCGAACAAATACCAGATCGAGTTTCTCGAGTTTACCATCAGCGACTATGATACCAAGAACATAATTTTCATGGTGAGAATCGTGCTGAAATGCGTAAGCGCACTGGTAGCGCCAAGCTTGCTCGAACAGAGATGAGGCTCTCGAACATCTTGGCCGTGTTCTGCGTGACTCCTACACTTCTGAATGTCAGCGACTACACGTATGTGCCCCTCCTTGTTTCATCGAGGCACTTTTCGCTGGCTGCGCGCGCGATTGGTGTGTTCAAACGAAGCGCTAAACGAAAACCCGTGCAACCTGCAAACATGTCGGACCAGCGCCATGATCGCCACTGTACTCGCCATGAGACCATTAGGACATCACGATCCTTACTCTTGGCAAAGGACACGCCATGTCTGATGCAACCACCAAACAAGCTACGGTGCAATGAGTTTCGCTTGACGTCAATGCAAACATATGTTTCTCGGGCGCTCTTTTCGTGGGTAGAGTTTGACCACGAGCCCATTTTTTCCGCGAGCTTTCATGAGAAATAGCAGCAGCAACAACTGCTG
The DNA here is from genome assembly GCA_902602495.3 of Ectocarpus sp. CCAP 1310/34. Lineage (NCBI taxonomy): Eukaryota > Phaeophyceae > Ectocarpales > Ectocarpaceae > Ectocarpus > Ectocarpus sp. CCAP 1310/34. Next base: position 20,754 of record CACKRE030005202.1, read on the forward strand.
TGTACTAAATGATATAATAGGTGGGGAGGGACTACCCGCCTCCGATTGATCTTGACCTCGACTTGGGCAGCCTGGACGAGAACGCGTACCGCCTCATCAAGTACGAGTTTTCGGAAGATGTTCTTCGGTTGCCGTCGATACAGGTGAGTCCTACTGGGGTGGCACTCAACAGTCTTTCTATATGTTGTCGTGTTGTAGAGTAGCAACGCGCGTGCTTGTCTCAAGGTCACTGCTGTTGGCGAATAACAGGTAGGTTTTCAACAGTCGGGACCCGTTGGGTTGACTGACTTCTCGAGTACGTGTACCACGGGCTGGCTTGCCACTACCTTCGAGGGTCAAGCTTGCGCGTATGTATGTCGTTTTGATGTTCACCTTTGAAAAACGACGTGGGCGAATGCCGCAGAGTTCTCCAGCACGACACGAAACTCGTGAAGTCCTCCGCCAGACAGCACTTGTCATTCTCGACAATTCAACAAATCAGGAGTGCGGACTTAGACAGAGAATCTCTTCGCACTTCCTCTGGCATAACACCAGATTTCCGGGGGGAGACCAGGGGGTTTTGAGCCGTCCAGAGCTGTTTTATAGAGCTGTCTTTGTACTACACCCGCCATACATTCGAGTGTTCGGGGAAATTCGCTTTGACGGGCCACCGATTGCCAAACGCCCGGTGTAGGTTGCATTGAAGCGCTCTACCTCTCGTGTCTGTGCTGAAAGGTAAATATCATGCTGAACTTCCTGCTGTATCGCGTATTCCACGTGATTCATCGGCCCGCACCATCAGTGAAACCCCTGTACATGTCAAGAGAAATTGGATCTGGAATCACGGTTTCCAAAGCCTTACAATCGCTTCGTACATGACCTTGCTGTTCTTGATTATTTGTTGGTCGGGATGGGCAGACGTCACTGGTGTTTTCCGTGGGGGAGCAGGAGGTGCCAAACTTTAGAATGGTGGAGAGACACTACTTTCGAGACCAGGTAAGGAGGGAACGTCCTCAAAGGAAATCGTAAGTCTTTGTGCGAGGCGTAGCAAAGCGTAGCAAAGCGTATCAAAGCGTAGCAAAGCGTAGCAAAGCGTAGCAAAGCGTAGCAAAGCGTAGCAAAGCGTAGCAAAACGCAGCGAAGGTGTGGAGGCGCGTAATCGTGAATCCATGGGTCCGAGAGACCGGGCGAACAAAAACAAAATAGACTACGAAAGCGGGTGATATTTTGCATTGTTTCGGCCTCAACAAGCATGATTTCTAACCTGTCGTTTGGGCAACGTTTCATGTGGCGTATGAATGTGCGCCACGCCATTTCTTCTGGAAGTCGATTTTTACCCCTGTCCGGTTTGTTCTTTTACATCCCAGCCGGGGTCACACATGAGGAAGATCAAACAGGAGGTTTCATTGTTTTTTTTGCACTCGTGCGTTGCAAACCTCTGTAGTACTCGCGAGAAACAAACTGTCTTTTCATTCCCTCGCCAACGTTGAAACCGAACGTTATTGTGTGCTCACGAAAATGTACGCCCTAAAAATTGGTTGGACACAGCGCGGGAACAATCCCAGCTCGTGTGACTTAGCCGTGGCCGTGGTTCGAACGCACGCTCAAGCGCCAGACGGTTGCGCGCCTACCAACTACACCACTCGTCACCTAGTCTATTGAAACGCGTATAGCATGTTCCGACCGTATGGTCTTGCTTTCTCTGCGGTATAGCTACGATCTAGGTCACAGCATCAGCGTATACTGTAGTTTCTCTGCGAATTTTCACGAAAAGTGTCAAGCAACCCTGCTTTCCTCGTCAACTATTCAGTCGAGTGTGGGTGCTCACAACAAGCAGTTTCTCATCAGCAATGTCATGCCGGGATAGATCCCCGAGCTCTTCGCAATCCAACGTTTAGATAGCACCGTTCGATCATGGCGGTGACCCATCACGAGTGCTCTGTAAATCAAATGTCGGAGAGACGGAGAAGGTGCTGTGCGACCTTTCATACTATGCAGAGAAAGTAGCCCTGTTGGTTTTTCTTGTGCGTTATGCTGTTTGTGGTCGACTCGTGCGTCAAACGGCTAGAATGCGTAGACGAGCCACCATTATTGACGAATGAACGGAGCAACGGAAACAAACCTGGGTATGCCTGCTGTCTGCGAAGGCATACGGTTTCCTTGCGTACGTCTTTTCCATATCACCTACGTTCTAACACTGGTCTTGCTTCCTGCCCTTGCACGTTACTCGTATTCTGAACCAAACAACTAGTTGATCAAGAGCTATGATTTTGGGTTCGGCTTTTGCATCCCTGCGAGCACCAACACTTGGGACGCGGTCTACCAGGTTCCTCCGCTTGACGAGGACCTAAGTGAGTGCATCATTGTTCCTGTCGTCGTCGTAGTTGTTGTTGCTGTCGTTGTTGTTGTTGCCGCTGCTGTCCGGTGTCTCCATAGCGTCCAGATTTGTTGCCGATTTCCCCGCTTCATGAGGATTTTGAGGATGTTAGGGAGAGCGGTATTGCTTTCAAAATGTTCATTCTTGGATGGAACCTTGCGAAAATATCTGCCTTGAGCCGTATTCCGGAGTATTGCCCAACCGATCCCAGCTTGGGCGGGAAGGTTAAGGTTGCATGTCGTGTTGCTCTTTTTCTATGTCATATGTCCCTCCCCTGAAAATGGTCACTTTCAGTCGGGACACTGCTGTGGGGAACCATCGTCTAGCACATCCACGCGTCAACCAAATTCTGACTGAGACATGTTTGCTGTTTGAGAGTTCTTAGCATCTAGGACAAGAAGTCATTGTGGCGGTTTCCTGTTCGATGTTCCCTACCTGCTAACATCCTCGTTCGTAACCCTGCCACCGTCATGTTTTCGCCCACACAATGATAAAATACATCAACACAACAAAGTCGAGGAAATGATAGCAAACCCGTTTGAGACCAAGTCGGACAGCTTTTACTTTGTGGATGACGAGCTCATCATGCACAACAAGGCCAGCTACAAGTACGTCCCTGAGGACACCGCCCAGGCTAAAAAGAGCTATGAGGTGAGCTTCTCCTGTTGCTCCAACGACAGCCCCCTGCCTCCTGCGCTAGCCCAGCGAGATGCTGCTGTACATGAACAACGCATCTCGTAAAAAGCTCACCATACCTCCTTTGCTATTAAGCAGTTCGTCCAAGGAGAGTTTACGGCAACCTAATGTAGCGTGCGCGGACAAGGTTCAGCGCGCGCATTCGAAGCTCAGAGGGATGTGGGCGTTCGCTTGAATGGAGTTTATGCTTTGGTGGTATGAGCAAGCCGGAGTACGAGCAGCCGTTCTCGGCTCCAGGGGTCCAGTACGCTCGCAGACTAGATAGACAAGTGACGGGCTCATTGCCACGCTTGAGCTGTGTCAACATATACCACCACCGTATCCAATACCCCAGGCATGTTTGCTTCACGGTTCGTTTCGATGGGGGTTATCGTCAAGATTGACTAGAGGCCCGATCGATGCCTGGTGTTCGTGGTCGTAAGCCGGTCGTTCTTGGGGAGAACGTAAAGGCACGACGTACTTAGATGATCACGAGCTGCACCAAGCAATATAACTTAGTGTGTGGTAGCATCAGAGTCAAGAAATAGGTGCCTATCTCGTAACACCAAGTTCTTGCGAACAACCGCGGCGGTCCTACCTGGCATGCTCTTTGGACAGGACCGGTATGCAGGGGTCAAGGGGACAAAGAAACAGGCGTCAAAATACGATTCTGGTGAGTGTGGATGTCGATAAATATCGCCTCCCAGGTTCTTCGAGACAGAATGCGTAGTATTCGGTGCGCTCTTTTTCGTAGTATCGTACCACCGGTTGTGGGCCTGTTTACTGCAGTCAACGTAGAACTGCGCAGATGCTAGGTGATTCAATATTGCATCACACCTGGAGGGCTCCCGAAGCAGCGGCAGATTTTCACCCCTTACATCGTTGTTCCGGCCTGTTGTTTTGAGTGTTAAGCCTGACTTCGTTTTCGTCCGATCACTTGGCGTATGCTTCGTGCACCATGTGATGGGATTGCTGAGTTTGTTATGGTTGTTGTTGCTATCGTCGATTAATGTACTTGTCGTTGTAGCTGGGGATGACTGTGATGCTGCTCACTGTTTTCCTATCCACAAGTGTTTATTACTTTGAAACGAGTGAAACGTGGGCTCTCTGCGAACCCAATTGATTGCGTCGACAAATCCCTATTCTACTCATTCCTGTTGCTGCTGATGTCCTGAAGATGAAGAGGAAGGGGGTTGCAGTGGCGATGGAAGCGAAGAGGGAGGGGACCGAAACCACAACAACAACGGCGGCGAGCAAAAGGTGAGTCGTGGACGTGCTCACCTGGAGGGGGGATCTGGTCTCGCCTTGCGGAGCGAATTCCGTGCAAGACAATGATATTAACGGAAATCACGTTCAATTTACGAAGAAAAGGCCAAGACACCAGAAAGTGCGAATATTGTGGGTGTGAATCTTGATCCTGTCGAGTTAGGAGAGTCTACTGAGCCTTCGATGACGCAGACACGTATGTTCGTAGAGACCGAACGGCTGGCGGAGTCTTTCGTTGGGCGGATCGCCCAAAAGCTCGAAACGACACCACTTCTTCTGCGGGCTGATTACTGCGGGAGGTTAATTGGACACCATAAACACGAACAACGTCGCTGAGAGATATCCAGAACAAGCGAGACGTCTAGGCACTGGCCCAGAGCGAAGCCGAACTCGTTTCACACACACACCAGTCTGATCGCGCTTGAAATACATTCCGTTTGACAAAGCTACACCGGTGGGGCTGTTGTTGACTCAGCCGCCACTTGAGATTTGGCGGCTACAATTGTGAAACGAATGCTCAAAGTACCCAGAACTTGGGCATTATGACAGTAAAGGGCCAGAATACGATTTTTTGTATCGTCCTATAACCAAAACCATCTTGATGATGTTGCGTCAGGCCGGGGGCAAGTACGACGAGGAAGACGGCGACGGTGGAGGCAGAGGAAGCCGTCACAGGCGGGGTAGCGTTGAGAGCGGGGGGTTGGGAGACGACCGAGGGGGCGAAGATGACGACCCTTGGTCGAAAGAGACCGACTACTACTAAACAGGATCGATCTAGCGTTGATTGGGGTCGATTTAGGACTGGTTGGTTATTTCAAGGCTGACAGCGAACGCGCAGGGGATTGGGTAAAGAGAACATCTGGTCAATATCCATGTTTGGCAACGGAAATTGAACCTTGAACGAGCCGAAGCACGGGGGCAAGGAGTTTTCCATTACCAAATGCTGTAGTGTTTTCACTCTTTCCGTTTAAAACATATTGGAAATATTATTCGACGTGTGGGCTGGCAGCATCTCGCTTTGTATTGTAGAGGAAGAACTGCATGAAAATATCATTTAGGGCGAGACTTGTACTGAAGTACTTGGTATTATTGATATCCTGGCATGCAACACGATTAAACCTCGAAGGCGGCACCCGGTCGATGCAGGCCTCAACTCCTATCACACAAGAGTGATAGGAGAAACAATCTGGAATGAATGGACGTCGAGGTGGACCAGGTCATGAAACATCCGAAATTGACCCAAACCACTCGAAGAGTAGACTAGACGTAGCCAACAAAGGCATTGAGTCGGCCGCACAACCCCAAGTTCCCGAGGGTTTCTCTGAGATGAGACAGGAAGATGTGGTCGGAGACTATGTAGCCAACTCCGAATTTGTGCAATGAAGGTTGAGCTCAGCGTGATGGCCACTACAGCTCACAAGGCGTTTTATCATTGACGCCTCCGAACAAAAGGGTTTGGGCAGATCTGTGACCGGGCTGGGTCGTGGCAACAGGCAAGGTGTGTGTGTGTTGATCCTGATGGATTTGTTCGCCGTCCGCTGGTTGTATTTGATTGTCCATTGGCTACATGTGTGCCGTTTTTGTTTTCGGGTTTCACAACAAAGGTATATTCGCGTGCGTCGTATTACGGCTCTAAAGGATGTGCTTCTTCGCGCACAGGCACACCCTAGACCTGCGGTTTGAGGCGCAGAGAAAGTGGAAGACACCCGGTCCCAAGCTGGAACAGAAGGGATCATTCTTTCTTGTGTATTGTCAACCAGGCAGAGGGGGTGGGACAAGGCGAATCAAAATTGACAGCACGAACACATGGTGTTCGCGATGGTTCCACCCCTCGCCACCTATGTTGATCTGAACGGCCGTGCCAAGGTCAATGACTACAACCAGTCGCTCCTTGCAAGGACCTGTACGTACGGTGTATCTCCTTATAATTACCTTCGCAGCCCTGTCTACCAAGCGAAAGTGCGACTGCAGCAAAATCCCCTAGACAACTTGAAGTGGGAAGAAGCGCGCTGGCAGCATCTGTTGCAGAGTACAGACGCCTTCAGAGCAGGCTCACTCCAAGCCGCGTCAGACTCCGTAGGGAGGCCGGCCACACGATGCCGGTGATTAGCTGGGTGAAATGAGCCCCGCACAGTGGAGCTGGCCACACAACGCCGTCGACAGCTTTCTTGAAGTCTTCCCCGAGCGATAGCTGCGGCAGGGAGGCCGATCACACGACTCCGGCAATAGGCCAGTTGAATTCACGCCGGCAGCGAGGCCGCTAACGCAATCCCACAAAGCCACACAACGAACAGCTAGTGCCCGTACCACCGCCGGGTATTTTGGTCGGTGTGGAAACAGCCATCATGTCGGAGACAGGACTTCAGCACAAGAACCTTGAAGGAGACGATGACCAACGAAATGAATGCAAGGCGTCCCAGGACAGCAGTGAAACCAACACTCTGTGGTAATATGGTTGCACCGACGGCCCTGCAGTATCTGGGAGCGTTTGTCGATAAATATTTACCCATCGTGTCGTCGACAAAGAATCAATAATCTACAACTTGCTTTCTTTTCACCGGCTCCCTCTGCTACCGCACAGACTTTGTCTCGTCCCTTTCTCGTAAGCACCATCGTGACCCCGGCTGATCAGTGAGAAAGGTTCGCCGAAAGGTGCGTAGCTAGACTGGCGCCGGAGAAGATGGGACAAGCAAACTCACGCCCACACAACCATCAAAACTCCACATCAACATATTTCGCTGTCGACCCCCACCCTCCGCTAATTTTTTTGGGGCGAAACCTACGCACGGACCAGCAGGTAGCCGCTTGCGAAACAGGAACACTATCACCAGAGCACATCGAGGCATACAGTGAGGACTGTCAACACTTCCCTCTTTCACCTCCAGCTCCTCTTCCGGGGGTATGTGCCCGACAAGAACATCAACACGATAGCCGAACCAGCACGATTCACAGTATCAAAGAACAACTAGGGGGCAGAAGAAAACGTAATCATGAGTCTTGCCGGAACGAAATTCACTTGTGCCACGCAATACCATCGGCACTCTGCCGGGTAGTGACACGATTCCACCGGCACTGCTGCTGTCAAGAACTCTCCACTTACGCTTATCCAGGAGCAACTAGAGACCACACCAAAACGGTAGTCAAAAAAGGAAGTTTTGCAAAAAAACAAAATGCGAACCGGACTAGAGCTGGTTCCTTCGCTACGGCCTTTGAATTGGACTGCACCAAGGCAGAAATACACCAAATTCTTTTACTGGTTCGTCGCCGTTGCCACAACCAGATACGCCAATAGAATTTGCCGCCCGCCCCCGAACGCACCACCCCACAATGTTGGACAGGCCTCGCGGCCGAGGGGACACGCCATCGGTGCTAATGTGCATACGCGAAATCACCCTGTCGCATGCGATAGGCATCAACCCCTCGTGGTTGACCGTCGGTTTGTGTTTTGTACGATACCGCACGGTAGCGCCAATGAGGCCAATGCTTCCAAAACGATAACGTAGATCGCGCCGCTTCTCCGTGGGACACGCAAAACAAAGGTGGGATGTACGGAGGCCCAGCCAAGAGCACCAAAGCACACCGCAACGGTGAGCCTACAGCAGTTCATTGTGGTTCAGAAGAAGCAGCGGCAAGCAACTAACGCGGTCCTCTTATAGCGGCAAAGCAAGCTCCACGCAGCCTCGACTTGTTGCTGTTGCGGTTCTGCGCTCTGGGGCATTGATCCTCCATTCCCTGCCACTGTCGTGGGATTGTGTACTAATTCTGCATTGAAGGACGACCTACAGTCCAACTCACAGTCTCATTCACGTCACCCCTACAAATTGAGCTATATTTTCGTCACCAAGCGGCCGGCATTCGGGAACGACAATAAACCACACGAGAGAACGCTCAGCTGATCCAGGCAAAAAGGCGCAAGAATCGTCAAGAACAAGCATGCCTCCCCCGCTTCGATTTCGAAGCCCCCCCCCCCC
>CACKRE030005202.1:29110-44669 GCA_902602495.3 Ectocarpus sp. CCAP 1310/34
CCCCCCCCCGACTCCAACGAGGGACGTGCTGTGCGGAATGATGAGCAACAAACGAGCTATTTCTCACGCCACCTTCCCTCTTCCGCCTACTTTGAACCTGTCCCACAGCAGCGAACGAGGGATCTAATGATGGTAGAATCGCAGTGAGTCGCAGTCAGCCACCCACCCCCGCCGCATGAAAACATGAAATTCCCTTTTAGGATCAAGAGTGTGATAACGGTGCTAGGCTCATCGAAGAGCTAAGCCTACGATGAGTACAGGCCCAATGAACAAAAGAGGTGAAAGCCGAGGGAGAGGGGGGAGGGGTACAGCTCCGCATCCGAAGGTACAGACAAGACAACGGCGCGATGCCACGACCCTCGCATCGTAAGTCCAAAGCAAACGGCACGCCGTAGCTAGTCTCAAAGCGAATCGGATCTCGTCCCTCATAAATAACGTTTCTGTCCCGCCCGCCCCTCTAATTGAAAGGAAAACATGAAGAAAATACTCACTTCACGCACGAGCACAAACAGACATATTTGTCCACGTCGTGATTGCTCAGCAACAAAAGAAGGCAGTAAACAACGACGACACGGGTCTTCGGGGAACTCTACATGCCATGTCTCCGGTAGGGCCAGCCATTCCTGTTCGGCCAAGACAACCTCTCTACCAGAATATTTGTGGAGGCCTCGGGACCCCGAAAAGTCAGCTCAGCGTGCGACACAAGCCACCTTGCCGCGGTGGTCGACCACACCAGGCTGCTTGATGTCTTCCCTCTTGTCGGGTTCCGTCGTTGGTTACAAAGGAGCGTAACCCATATCCGCGGGCGCGTCCATGCTCGCTAATGCCTTCACAGCAGCCCATCTACATACACAGCACCGACTTTGAATGCATTCTAATCCGCAAGCAAAGTCACGGGACGAGGCGTGCTCATTGGATGCCCTTGGCAAGAAGCTCCGCTTTGACCCTGCGATTTTAAGGAGACCCGGTCACGCGACACCATGCCAGTGGTACAAGAAACAAAGCAAGGGTTTAGGGCGGAAAGATGTGAGCGAGACAGGCATGACAACAGAGCATATCTTATAGTCGCCCATACCCAAATGGCAAGCGGCCACTATCGAAAATATGACTGATCCCTTGATGATCCGCTACTGCAATGGATTAACTATATTGGAATTGACAGACAACAGATACGACCATGCGCGAACGTGAGTGAACCAAAGATGGTATCATGCAGAGCGAGGGAATGATAGTCATTGGAAGCCGTAGATTTCTGCACCAAACAAACACGTGCTCACAACCAAAACCAGAAAAAAACAAACCAAAAAGACGTGCACAACATTACATTATAGCTCGTTCCACGAACAGTTGCGCTGCGATCATACGACTTTGATTACCACACACGAAATGATTTGGTGTTAACATGCCAACCACCTTCTCGTAGTCTAGGAAATAAATCCCCAATTCGAGGCTGGATTCGTACATAGTGCGGGTGGGGGGGGGATGCCAGAACCTGTGCCTAGGCGGGTTTCATTCAACACAGATCGAATCCATACCGTCCAAAGTAGCCAGGATCAGGGTAGCCGAACGAAGAGCTTCCTGGAACACCATCGCAACCATCGTGGAAAGCAGCAGAAACAAGAGGAACGGCAGGAACAGCAGGAACAGCAGGAACAGCAGGCAACGCACAGAGAGTTGGTCAACTTGCCGTGTCTTGGACAAATGTGACATCTACAGGCCTATTCGGTAGCAAGAGCAGCAACGACAACGACGGCAGCAGTGAGCAATGCAAGCTGCTCCTATCGCATCACACAGTCAACACGTGGCGGGATCTACCACTAGATACACCTCACCTCCAGTGGTGTTTGTCTTATGGTGTACGCCGTTCCAGATGACACAGTTAGAACGCCCTGCAACGGCCACGGTTCGATAACGAGGAATGACATCAGGGTGAGGGATAGGACTAGAAACGCGGTTTTCGGTCTCGGTCCAGGGTTCGAGGGGTACGGAGAGGTCAAGAATGTACCAAATGCGGGACCGCTGCTAGGGAGGAGCGCTGGGGTGCTCGCGGCAATAGGTCCGTTCAAAATGCAATTTACGTCCAACATTATTGAACATTAAACGTCTTGAGTTGGAGCAAATCTCTTCCTCGACGTGTGCACTATTCGTTGGAGAACGTGTTGCCTTGCGTCTGGCCACGAGTGAACGCCTTGCGACGAGTTAACCTCTCTTGCGATTCCCTGCGCATCATTCAGAGTCATAACGGAAGGCCAGCACTCTTCGTGCAGATCACGCAGTCTGAGGCCCACTCCGAAGACTACCACAAAAGACTCAGCCAAAAATACAAATCGCCCAGTCTCATCGCTTGCCCTAGCGACCGAAGCGATTGTCGGGCGGACCCAGCCCGCCAGTGTCCTACCTGCTATCCCCAACACAACCATCAACTTTGCCGAAGGTCATCAAGCACCATGCCAAGACCAACACAATATTTCACGCGCGCCTGGCCATCGACCAACTCCTACATTCGAGCCTAACGTGGCCATTCTGCATCTTCCCAAATCATGGGGTTCGCCGTAGTACATAGGGAGAAGCTACATGAGCAAAGCGACATGAACGTCCAAGACGAGGGACCCCTTAGCCAGAAAAAAAAAGTACCGAAACATTTTCGCCCGCAATGATGTCTCACCTGTGGTAATGGACGTTCCGACGGTGAAGGTCATCCTCTGGTCGAACGACTTCCTCAGCAGTGCCAGTACCTCCCTGCCCGCCGCATTGTCCTGAAGTGCCACCACCATCGGTGAACAGTTTGACAGAAACAAAAAAAATAGTGATGGAACACAAATGGAGAAAACAAAGCGTTTGTCATGCAAAATACTCCGAATTTAGCGTATGCAGAGCTATAAGCCCGATATGAACCTGCTGGAAGCCGAACTATTCTAGGTGTACTGATTGCTGACTCTCAAGCAAGAACGCAAACACAAATCCGTAACCTTGCACGCGCCGCAGACAATTAAACGCGTCTGCTTGGGGACACTATCGTGCAAACGAGCGCGGTTGTGGCTCACGAACAGGAAGAGTAGATCGTGAGGATCATGACGTCAGACCTTCTGTTCTTCAGATTACCCCCAATAAAAACAAACACCGAACATCACCTCGGGTGGTCCTCTCGAAGGCTTTTATCATTCGAGGTTGGCATAAGTGGCAAGAACAACAGAACGAGAACAACAACAGCAGCAACAACAACAACGACGACGACGACGACGGCGACGACGACAATGACGACGACGATGAAGACGACGACGACAAAAGCAATCATAGTTCACGCCAACACCCACCGGTAGGTAGGCCGTTCGCGAGGTGCCGTGGTACGCGCTCCCCGGGTTGGGATGTTTCGAGCTCTGCGTGCCGGAGGGGAAGCTGTACTGGATGAGAATCGTACCGTCCGACTCGTAGCCCGAAAGGGGTATTGCTCCGCGACGGTGGGTTCGCACGGTCATTGTCCCGTCAGGCTGGTCACCTGCGAGGCGGAAGCCCACAGTTGAACAGCAGCCCACAGGTTAAGGTTTCAACACAGAAAACCAGTAAGTGGGGGTGGGGGCAGGGGGCGGAATAGACATCACGGGGAAATGCGAACAAATAACGTCCTAGAACGGAGACTTCAGGACAGTGCGGCAAATGAAAGTGTGTCTGCGTCAGGCTCGGAGCGTTCTAGCGGCGCTGCTACCCGCCCCACAGTAGTGGAATCGCTCGTGGATGGAGCAGGGGGCGGGGTTGTACTCATGTTTTGTAGCCTTAGTTATTAGACCACGCGTCGAGAGGAAGGAGCATTGTTCCCACAAGATCGACCACCGATGACCATTCGTTCCTTCCTACGTTGCCAACGGTGGCTCAAAACTGTTTCCCTAGCCTTTCTGTCCTATTGATGAAGCAGGAGGGGGGGGGCTCACAATATGCTTGTGACACAAGTCATTGGACCATGTCCACGCACCACCTTCGAGACGGATTTCGTACACAAAAGAGAGGCATGTGCGTGTTCTAGCCGAGGGCGGGTGTATGTGTCTTCTCACCGTGCAGCGGACCGTACATCTTGGAGCAGGTCGGGCATTTAGGCCCCATCGCCTTGAACACCTGCATGATGCACGGCGCGTGCATGTAGTGCCCCTGGCACTGCGACAGCAGCAGCGCCGGCTCCTGCGGGCTGAAAGGGTCCATGCACACTGACGTTGGTGATGTGTCGTTTTTGCCATTGTTTTCGGCATCGTCGTCGTTGTCATCATTGGTGTCGTCGTCGTTGTCGGCCATGTTGCAGTTTTTTTGCGTTGTCATGTGTTGTCGTAAAAGTCGTGTCGTTTTTGTCGCCGGCAGTTGTCGTTGTTGTCGCCATTTCGTTGTCGTCGATAGTCGTCAGCGTTGTTGTCGGCGTCGTCGTTGTTGATGGCATCGCAATCGCGCGAAGAGAACGCAGAACGAGGGTGGGACGGTATCAGGGGAGGGCGACAAAGGACCGACGAAGACCAAACAACAACGAGACGAGGTTAAACATGCCTGTTTATCTGCCTGAGCTATCGTTTACCCTACCAGGAGATCTATCGGTAAGGCGTTGGTGTTTTCCTCTCTCTCTCTCTCTCTCTCTCTCTCTCTCTCTCTCTCTCTCTCTGTGTGTCTATTTTCCCTAATTTTCTGCGTCTCCCCTCCACCTTGGATACAAACGGTGTGGCAGCAATACCTCTTTCATGGCCTCGTCTCGGTTGCTTCTACGTAACCCTCGTGCTTTTATTTATTCCTCCATTTCTGCGTTCACCAGCACACGTTTCGTCCTCGTATGGCCTTCGTTTAAACACAAGTACGCATCGTACAGAGTGGCACGATCGTCGAACACGCGGCCTTACATCTGCGGGATGTCTTGCCGGCCGGCACCCTTAACCCTGCTAAAAATTAATGCCAAGACCGCAGCAGTCGTCGAACTACGACAAGCCAAGTGACATCCAGAGGTACGAGCAACAGCTCAACGGACTTGCGAGCGATGTAACTGCCCCACTGCGTAGTTTTGGAAAGCGTTTCAGAAGTAATCCTGGCATTGTGCCGGTAAGTGCCAGCCCCGTGAGCCGGCAAAATAGCGCAACCGACAATACTCAAGTATGAAACAACTTGAGTATTCCATCTGTGTCAGATGACGTCACCGGCATTATACAGGGCAACCGGCATTACAGCGTGACCACTTCTGTATGAAAGATATCCAAAGAGAATAACCATTTCAGCGTCCTTATCCTTACGGGTGCAAGTCTCGTTGTTTGCCGATGCCGTCGCCGTGCAGTCCGTCGCCTCGTTAATTATTCGTTCGTACTCCGCAGACCTGTCTCCGTTCGTCGAAACGTGAGGAGAGGGAGACGCAGATGCCCCCGACCTCGTGGACATCCCTCTTGCTGATGCCCCTGCTCCTACCCCTGCTGCTGCTGCTGCTGCTGCTGCGCCCGCAGCCGCACCTCGGCTGGCTAAGGAGAAAAAAAAAACGAGAAAAAAAAAAAAAGACCAACGGGAACATGCAGGTGAGGGAGCGACAAGCGCCACTAACGCTTGCGGTATCCGCACACGTGACAGGCGGTCAAAAATAGAGGCAGCTGCAGATGGCAGATGCATTAACAGAAAAAAAAAATGCGCAACGGGGCCTTGGATGCCCCTCAGTGGGTACAGTATATACAGAAGTAGTGAACCCGCCGTGGGCGACGCACAGTTTTGATTCTTTCAAGTGGGTCTAATCGCGGGCAGCGTATGTTGCGCTCTGGGGAGGATAGTTCACCATCGCCGGGGGCGCTCGTTCAAGTGGCAAGAACAGAATCCACACTACGTGTACCGGTACCTTCAACGAATAAAGAACAACGAGCCACCGACAGCTATAAAACTCCGGAATTGAACCGAGTTGTTTACACCAATCACGGGTATGCATCCAACATGGGCACATGCCCCTTTTCCACTACTATGAATTCGCGAAAAACACATGCGGAGACGACCAACAGGCACATAAATTTTGCCTACCTCTGAGCCGGAGCTGCACCACAACCCCGACCGACAGGCGGGTAACCGTCATCTGCGTAAAGTCGAACTCGTGCGCTGAAATCAGGTCACAGCCCGACAGGTTGTGTACAGATAGCGGTAGTAGCAGTAGCAGGGAGAAAGAAGACGTGAGGGAGGACGCGTGGCGAGGGGGGCGTGAGGCAAAAAAAAAACATAAGACCCATCTTTGTCAGACGCACAGATGGTTGATTTTCCATGGGGGCCTTCACATAAACCCTTGGGACCCGCAACATCTGTCACAACCACACAAATAACCATAACAACCAACAACAACAACAACAACAATAACAACAACAACAACAACAACAACAACAGGCACGTTGTTGTAGTAAAAATATCCTGCGTAACCCTATATCGGAGGTAAGGCAAGACCATGGCGGACGTCGACAGACGATACAGCAGCATGTATGCATAGCACGATTCTTTGAATTGGAGGACTGCTGCGATCAGCGCACAGAAAATTAATAGACTTGATGCGAAACAGTCCGCTCAACAAGATCAACAACGAGAACACAAAAACAAAAACAAGACGACACGCGTGTGTTAAGCACCGGCCCCTGCTCTTCAAACTTCTAGCTATGCGGGGCCTGCCGTGAAGCCTACGAGCGACCGCACATGTCCAGACGGACTGATCTGAGAAGAACAACACGTGCAGTTCATCACCGTTGAGAGTCTACAGGCAACTCTTCATCCTCACAACGGCGGTGAACAAGGATTGGTCGCAATCATCCACCACGTCAACAACATCTGAATCATGGCCGTTGGTGGCGGCAAGGCACGGCAGTACTGTAAAGCAACAACGGTTGCAAAAGGCAGCGCCCAATGATCGCATTATTCTCCATGGCTGTATCATCACACACTCACCGAGACCGTTGATGTGGGCAGTCGTCGACGTCTCCCCCCGCAAGTCCCGACTCGCCGATATCTGTAGACAGATGGGGACCGGGACAGCCTCCCATCTCGAACCGTTCTTCTTCCACTCCCACGTCTCGTGAGATGGCGCGCCGACTGCAACAGGTGCATGCGACACGAGTGATGTATGTGTCTTTATTATTAGCATCGACCGCGCTAACTGGCTGACCAAGGAAAAGACGTCAGTCTCAGTGCGGTTGAACACACAAAACAATTCAAAATGCCGTTAATAGGACCCCGAGATGTGTGTGTGTATGTCTGTGTGTGTGAGAGAGTTAAGCATCGACCGCGCTAACCGGCTGACCAATGAAAAGACGTCACTGCCAGCGGGATGTAAATCAAGGTCCCTGCAAGGGGGCCAAGATTTCGTGAATGATCGATGCGCTGAATAAGAACGCCAATCTACAAATCCTTTCACAGAGAAAGCATCACACATGTGCCCTCGCCTAGGAAGCCACTGATCCAAATAACAGAGGGCAGAAAAAGGGAAATTCAAGCCCAACCGAAGTCAGGTTGCTCTTCATACCCTGTGCATGGCGGCGGCGGAGTCTCTTGGCAGTTCCACCCCGTATCATCCCGACGGCAGGCGAAGTGCGCGCATCTATCATGCCCAGTAAATTACTCGCGACCCGTAAATATCAACATCTACTGGCATATCTCACCGACGTTTCTCCTGACGTTCCTCACGAACCTCGATGCGTTGTTCACCTGAAATCCCACGCCGCCGTGTGCCAAACAGGCAGATTAGATCTTGGAACGAGGCAGATTAAATTGTACTTTAAAACAGACGGAAACGACATCCAATCATCGGGAGGGAGGGGCGCTAGGCAAAAGAGCGAACTCAGGTTGGTTCAGTACGTGCCCGTACTTCACAACCTCTAGTGTTGGGGGAGGCCGGAATTCTTAGTTCCTAGGGTTACGCTATGAATGGTCCATATACAAGTAGGTTTTAGTGTAGGGGTTCAGTAGCGAGCTCACAGATGGAGATCTTGAGTTCTCCAGTCTCACTTTCTTGACTACCAAGCTCTGAAGTGCGGGCATTAACTGTAGAACCCGGAGTGAGCTGAGAGTCTTCCACGTCTCTCTTGGAGGGGTGCGATGGGGAAAAAGGAACAACGCCTGACACATTTTTTGTATTCGGCTATTAATAGGGCGTTGGACGATTACTGACCGTGCATGTCTCCTGAAATGGTGCAATTGAACGGGGGCATCGGGTGAACTATCGATCCACAGGCTTCATATCTACGGCAGAGTGCGACATGTACACAACAGCCCTTGTGTACTTGCACACAAAAATCAACCAGGTCGTCGCGCCTGCGCTCGCCTGAACCACGCACACAAGCCAACAGTCATTCTGTAGCAGCAGTAATGTTGAATCTTGGGTCGTTGGAACACAGACTCTGGCAACAGACTTGCAAGGACACCCCGGGGACAACCACTCCACCGCCCTCCGCAATCGCGCCCACCTGCTGCATGCTGGAGAAGTGGATAGTGTACGTCGCCCCGGTTCCCGTCCTCCCTCCTTGCGCAGAGCTCACCACCGCGCTCATACCGCCAGACGAGAAAGACGACTCGATCACCGAACTCGAAAAGGCGTCATAGCTAACCCATCTGCGAGTTCATACGCCGGGAAAGTGTGCACAGCTTCCGTGAGAATCCAAAAATCGAAAAATTCTGGTTACCCGACAGACAATTTCTAACGTGTAACATCTGTTTACCCCCTCCTGTGCGACCCTGGACGGTTGTAGTTATACGAAAACATACACTGAGAAGTATAGCACTCAACACACACTGAAACACGTGTAACACGTCTCACCACGAAAAATGGGGGGACCGTAGCCATAATCAAAAGGACGAAAACAACAACAACAACAACAACAACAACAACAACAACAACAACAACATCCACAACCAGCGTTTTTTCTTTTACGCGCAACTGCGTCTGTCGGGTGAAAGAGTGCCGCGGTCGACCAAACTCAACGTTCGAAATCCATTTGGGGCCAGGACGGGGTATTTCGATAGGGATATCTATCTACATATTTGCCACAGCTTCTTTTTAGGATCGAGTCCAGAAGGCGCTCTCAGACTGAGCATCGAAGGAGTGTCCTGCAGACGACGCACATGTGCACCGATCCTGGTGAAAGTCAATTGACAGATGCCTTGGGAATCGGTCCTTGATACACACAAGCCCCAACCGGTTCGGCGGAGCGGCCCATACCGGTCCAAGAAACGGTCCGCTTGAAAATTGACACTACGAACTACCACTTTACTACCAACCTGAGCTCTCTGTAAGTGTGTGTCAAAAAAAGTAAAAGTCTTGCGGCTGCTTGTAGAAACAAACACCCGTGATGGGTGCTAGGGGAACTTGGGCGGCGGTGAGACCTCTAGCGGTACAGACGGTACCTGGTTCAGCCCTAACAGGAAGAGCGAACGGCGGGCGCGGAGGAAACGGTTGCTCCAGGGAATTTGCAGAGAAAAAAACATGTTGCATGCAAAAAAAATCAAAAATCAAACACACCGCCTGTGAAAGCAGACAAGAAAGTCTCTTGTTTACGGTGCCAATGTCATTGATCGGAGGCACAGAGGCGAGGCCATCCCGTTGCACCCATCTGTCAGCCACATTGTAAAATCAACTGAGCATACAGATTGCGGCTCGGGCTCGCGTGAACGAAAACTCTCTTGTCTCTCCCCTTACCTACGCCGGTCATCCATCCACTCCCACTCAATTGGCGACTGCGCGCCACCACCCGTCACGAAGGAAGCCATAACGTGTCGCAACCAACGCCCTCGCGGAAGTAGTGCGCGTAGAGAGAGGGGGAACAGGACGCGTGTATCTGATCTGACCACAGGCACAAAACAACATTTGTCAACATTTGGGTGCTCCGTGAATCAAAGGGGTACCACAATACACACGTCACCCCTGATGGAGAGGCGGTGCTGCGCGGAGCACACAGCAGCAAGCACACGTCAGCCGCTGGGAGAAGAAAACGAGAGAGAGAAACGCGTCGTCGCAACGTGGATAAAGGGCGGAACAAGGCAACGCTCCCTGTGCTCATGGCGATGCTCCGAAGATTGCACGCTTTGGGCACCAAGTCCGGTACGGACCAGGCTTCCCACCTTCTTCGTTCGCTGTCCACCCGCAGCAGCAACAACAACAACAACGCAGCAGCAGGCGCAGCAGACGAAAACACTAACACCGCGAGCAATGCCTCTGTGCAGCGGAGAAATCTCTGCTTCGGCGCCATCGGCCCTGCTTCAAAGAGCAACAGCAGCAGCAGTCGCTATGCTTTCGGCAGTGGCAGCAGTCCCAACAGGGGATTGAGTGGCCTGGCTGGGACCGGGACATGGAGCGGGAGTGACGCAGTGAATGGGATGGCTAATACCGCTGCGAGATCGCTGTCCAGTGGCTCTGAGACGACCTCGAGGAGGTGTGGATGGCACTCGGATGGGAAGGCGGTTAGCAGTCGATCGTGTTGTGTTTCATGTTTGTGTGGACAGCAGTAGGCGATTTTAAACTCTTGCAAAACTGGTATTTATTTATTTTTTTGTTTTCACTTCAAATCAGTGCTCACAGCACTGGTGCCGTTTACCCCAACCCGTGGTCACACAGAAGAGCCCCTCTCTACCCTCCCCTCCTGCGGTACTTTGCCTTCGATTTTAATGCGAGAAGAGTTCAGCACTCGCTTCCCTCTGTGTACACACGAACTAGGGCTATCCACTAGGCCAGGAGCGGAAGCGAGAGAAAAACTCACTTTGCAACAACAGCTCGCTCACGCCGGGATTCGAACCCCAATATAGAAGGTTTCGAGGATACCAACTATATGGACCACCGGGGCGACGGGGTATTGTAACAGGCGGGATGATGCCATCAGCGGCACAGGCCCTTCGGGATACCGATGGTGTCTGCCAAGGAGCTCCCGTGTCCACCAGCGAACAGTACGGCATTAGAGGACAGCACGCGGTCAATCATACACGGCCGTCGTTGTTGATGAGGATGTTTGTTTGTCTGTCTTCGATTCACCTCTTAGGTTTCGGGTTGTGGGGGGTTCGTTTATATTGACATACTTTATAAAGTATATAAGACCAATGCTTTGCCAAGGCCTAAATGTATCCGTGGCGCATCCCTACAACGGCGTGCAATTGGCACCCCGTTGCTGTTCTAGAACGATGGGGATGTGCAATTCCTGGGGGGTAGTTCAGGTTGTCCAACGCTCACACGTGCAGCTATCGACACATGTTGTTATGCATGGTCAACATGTGTCCTCTTAGTGTGTTGGTTCATCCTCGGTGTCATATCCTACATATTCGAGATGTCGTCGAAAAAACGGAAAATTGCGCGAAACTAGAGTGCATGGTCTCACGCCCCTGATGGTCCTTGTGGTGAAGATGACGTCCGTAGCAGCAGATGTTTAGCAGATGATGAGGTGCAACCCAACTCTACTTTTCTGCATCGTACTTTCGTGGCTTACCACTAGCGGAGCGCGGGCTTGATAGGCAACAGCAGCCCCGGATATCCTTCGCTTTCTTGTATGCGCACGGAGATCAGCTTGTGCCCCATCGTGGATATTGGATATTTTCTCTTTACAGTTATTTGGCGTTGCCTTACCGTGGGAAGAGCTCCGAGAGTATACACACCACGCATGACCGGCGTATGTCAAGATCCAATGTCTTGTTCTTATCTATATGACACAAGGTGCACGGTTTTCTGAAAGCTACAGCATGCGACCGGGAATTTTTTCTTCCACTCCGAAGACGCCAAATGGCCAATCAACGTCAAAGCACGTTCAGATCGAGGAGTCAAAGGCTACAGATGATATCACACGCCGTTGCTTGCGATTTACGTAGATGTTGTAACGTTGGCTGGTGTCTGATATTGCCCATGGCATCACCTACGGCGGTGGGCCTATTCCTTTGACCGACCAACGCATCCGTGTGCATTGCGACGACGCCGGACCTCCTGCCACCACGAGATACCAAACAGCGAGCGCTGCTATTGGTACGGTTGCGCATGCCGCCCTCGCCTTCCGCGCTGTGCATGCTGTACCCCACAACGTATTGCCGTCGTCAGAAGCCGAAAGAGAAAAAAGGTGGACTCGTCACCTTTTTTGCCATAGAGTGACACAGCATGAAGGACAGGTGCTGTATCATACCGCCCCGCCCCGCCCCGGGGTCCCCGCAGATGAGTTTCGAAGGTCGTAATAACCTCCCCCCTCCCTCCCGATCGTGCACCAGCGCCAAGGAGGAAGACGAGGAAAGCACCCTGTCGAGCCTGCTCCACGAGCTCGACGACATCCGCAACAGCGCGGGAGCCATGCCCGACGACATGGACGATGGTGACGACCACACCAACAACGGCGGCATCGAAGTCGACATGGACGAGACCGTCGATGCCCCGCCGGCACACGTGCAAGGGGTGAGAAAGGATCCGCAGGTTGGGGATCTGCTGCTGCTGTGTTGAGACGTCGGCGGGTGTGGTCGTGGGGTACTGGCGCACGGTTGGGTTCGAGTAGTTGCAAGTTTGGCGCGACGGTGCTAAATTATCAACCTCGATTATGTTTTGGCATGGATGCCCGCCGGTGAATTTGGCAGGCACAGATGGATACATCAACATGGTTCCACTACAAAAGTGAAGGTTCCTGCTGTAGTAATGCGGGTAAAGGCGCATGGCACGTACCCGAACTACATAAAGAGGGCACCCGACTGCACATAGCGGCCTTTTGTAGCCGAACCCTAGGAAACCCAGCCTCGGCCGAAACCAGAGGGCCTCAAGTGCGGGTGCTATTTGTATGTATGCATACCACCCGCACGCTGATGCTGAGTATTTTGTCCCCGGCCCTACCCTCGACCCTTGTTGCACAGAAGGTGGATTTTGACTCGTACGGCCTCAACCAGCGGCTGCAGCGGCAGCTACGCAAGGTCGGCGTGGACCAGTTTTTCCCCGTGCAGGCTCATTGCTTCGAAAAGGTACAGCAGTGAGGTAGCAGGGGGGTGCGCGGAGTTGGCGGGAATAGATGATGGGAGTCCGTCCGTTGTTTGGTCGTTTGTCTTCCTACTTCAAATCAATCACCGGCATCGTGCTTGTTCGTCTTTTGCGGATTGCTTCTGTTCAGTATCGTGTTTGATGAGTACTTTTAGTCCGATTTATTCGTTGATACTTTACAGGTGTATGCCTTGACTCGGTAGCTGGCCTGTGACCTCGGAAGGCGTCCGTATCAATTACACGGGAACGGGCGGGTGTTAAAAGAAACTAACTGACCAAAGGCCGGAACGGTTTATTCGGTGAAGACAATGAAACAAGAAGATGCCCACCGCGTACCCGATGTTAAACATTGTTCACAGATTTTTTGGTTAGCGGGCAAGGTCTTGTGAGCCAACAACCGTTGTCCCGCAGCTCGGTTATTTCTCACTTGCGCCCCCTTTACATATTTTCTCAATTGTGTGGCATTTTTACTTTGCTTCTGTAGGTGGTTAGCGGGCAGGACCTCATGTGCAAGAGCCGTACCGGGTCCGGCAAGACCCTTGCCTTCGCCATCCCGATCATCGAGGCGTTGGACCGGCAAAGCGGGGGGGAGTCCGTGCAAAGGCAGCGCGGAGGGCGGGGTAGGCTGTTCAGCAGGGGGGCCTACGGGCGCTTCCCGCGAGCAATTTGCGTCGCCCCCACTCGGGAGCTGGCGAAGCAGGTAAAATGGCTACAGCAGGCACTTTGGACTACTTGCTTGTACAGCAGCAGGTATTGGCAGTTGATCGGTATCCATCTGGACTCCATCCAGTTAGGGGCTGATTGTACGCTGGGCTTGAGTGATGGAACTCATGGAACTCAACAGCAGTCCTTTTTTGTCCAGAAGAGAACGAGGCGAAGGACATTGCTGCTGGTGGTGCTGCTGCTACCATTTCTACTGTGTTGCTTGACCAAAGTACCTTGCGCCGCTGCCATCAGATTCAGCTGACGTTGTTGCTACTGCACAAATCATTACCCTGTTGTGTGTCGGCACGCTGCAACGTTGCCGTAATCGTCCACCCAGGTGGAGCGCGAGTTCAACCGCATTGCGCCGGAGCTGTCGTCCCTTGCCGTCTACGGGGGCACCGCACAGGGGCCCCAGATCGGGGAGATGCGCAGGGGGGTGGACATTATCGTCGGCACCCCCGGCCGCATCATCGACCACATCGAGCAGGGGAACCTTAATCTGGTGAGGGAGGAGGGCGTTGCTCGGCGTTTTCAGTACAATGTTGCCTTTGCAGGATTTCTTCTGTTTAGTTAGTATGTTGGGGTTAAAAATGGGGCCTATGTTTGGACTCTTCTACTTCTACTAAGTAAACGGTTGGATGAAGCATGCAATCCGGGGGAGTTGGTTTCCGGACGGGGTCTGCGAACCCCCTCCTGTCCCAGTAGCATTCGCAGGTTTTTGTATTAAGTATACATGTTGGGAAAAGCATGCGGTCAGGGGAGTTAGGTTAGGGATACGGTCTGCGTATCCCCTCCCTGTTCTGTTCCTCGTAATCTTGGTTTATCGCGAAGGCGGGGGCTCGACGATGTGCAGCTCAGCTCAGCCGAACGTGTGCAGCAGCCGAAAGCTTTCAAGCGAACGCTCACCCACGATTGCGAAACTTGTTTCGTCTTGTCTACATTATGTTGGTGAACTGGCGAGAGTATGACTATTCGTTAACGAAAATTCGAATGGACATCATGAAATTCGTTCTTGCTAGTGGTGCTCGGTGGCACAGGCGGTAACTTCACGACACCCCTCGTATTCCGACCTTGCCCCCTTCCACGCCTCAAGGCCTACAGAAGGAGGCCAAAGTTGTGCATCCTGACCACCGCAGCCTCCACCCCCTGTCGGCTATCTTGTCAAGACTTGTTGGTGCAGGACAAAGCACACAACCGACCGGACTGCTGTTCATTCCACTGCACGTTGTACGCCAAATTCATGCTATATCGGCACATCTTTCTGAGTAGCCTTGGCTAGGATGTTAAGCTGGGTTTTGGTATGAATTAGGTCTACGAAACCCCCCTTAAACGTGTAGTCTACCCCTTAGTATCCTTGAGAAGGCGATCCGATTCTTTCTGCTGTGCGATATTTAAAGGAACTGAGCGGTCGTCTCCATCTCTCTGCTGTGCGATATAAGAAGGTACTGAGCGGAGACCGGAGCGATTTTTAGTGTAGAGACAGCAGTGATAAACACCGCTCACTGTGTCCGAACCGAACCGAACCGACTCCTACTGCAGAGCGAGATCCAGTTCTGCGTCCTCGATGAGGCGGACCTGATGCTTCAGATGGGATTCCAGGAGCCTGTGGAAGAGATCTTCAAGGAAATGCCGGAGAACAAGCAAACCACTCTATGGTCCGCCACCATGCCCCGTGAGTGGGACTGTACCTAGAACGAAACATTGGCGTGTGCGATTGTGTGCGTGAAAGGCGGACGGCTGGTTGGGGGGGGGAGGGGCGTACTCTCATGTTTTGTAAGCCTTAGCTGTTAGGCCATTGCCCACAAGAGGGGAGGTTTACTCATAGTCGTGCATGCCGAAGTCGTTAGACCATTGACCTTGCATCCCTACAAAGCCGGGACGGAGCACGCCGGGTTCTCACCGGACCAGGCT